>JBBMKB010067332.1:0-14930 GCA_037833945.1 Alaria marginata
GGGTTGTTTTATGGGGGGTTGGGGGAGGGGGGGCATGGGGATGTTATCGGGGGTTGGAGGAGAGGGGGCATCGGGATGGGTTAGTCATCGGGGGTATGGTGAGGGAAGGCATGGGAAGGAAGGAGGTGGGTGGGGTGGGGTGGGGTGGGGTGATTGCAGTAAACATGGACTCTTTGATATATGTTTCGGGTGGCAGGAGGGGGGGAGGGGTACATATAGCCAGGAGAGGGTTGTTAGAGATCGAGAACCAAACCAAGAACAATCCGTGGTTTGTTGTCAGAGATTATTTGGCGTTTTCGTTCACATTCTAGGGTTCAAGACATGACATAGATTGTAGAAATGTGTCATTGTTAGGTTTATCGCTTGAGTGGCATACACCAAGTAGATACAGCACGGGACGACGCTGGCAGAAGACTGGTAGAACACGCGACCAGACTGTGCTGCTGCTGCTATTGACAGTGTGATAGCTGGCCAGCAGAGTATAAAACCTGGTCAGCAGAGTATGACAAGCTGGCCAGCAGCCGCTTGGTCACGCATTTCGAGAGATGATATCTCGTGGCTTCTCGAGGTTCATCGTTAGTCGACGGGTTCTGACCGGCAAGTCAGGAAGTTGGGGAGCTCAGAAACGAAGGCTACGACAACACAGATCCTATCGGATGCGGGTGCCAAAACGTCCACATCCTTCATCCCAGAGACCGGTATGTCCTTACGTGTGATTCACGTAAGAGCATGCCGGGCCTTGGGATGCACGATGCTGACGTTTTCCGCAACCGCTACCCGTGTCGCCGCACCCGACATGGTCCGCCTTAGGCACTCCTTTTCGAGCGCCCCAACTCCCCGATTCGTAGGTCAGCACACGTTTGAAACCCGGGAAATCACGAAACAACGACAAATCTCGTGGATGTAGCACGGGAGGTGTTGGCAGACTGGCAGAACACGGGAGCAGACAGTGCTGCTGCTAGTTTGACAGCTGGTCAGCAGCTGCAGGGCCAGGCATTTCGTGACTTGATTTATCGAGTTTCGTCGCTAGTCGACGAGTTCTAACCTGCGAATCCGGGAGATGGGGAGCTTGGAAAGAAATGTCTGAGACGGACCGCGTCGAAGGCGGCGGTAAGGGCAGCGGGTGCGAAAACGTCAACATCGTGCATCCCATTTACTTCCAAGCTCCCCACCTACCCGATTCGCAGGCTAGAATACGTCGACAAACGATAGAAGTAACGACGAAACCACGTGCACTCACGAAAATACGAGAAATCACGAAGTTACGAGAAGTCACGAAATCACGAGAAACCGCGACGTCAAAATATCAAGCTCTTCTCTGCCCAGGAAATACCCCCAAAATGCACGTGGGGTGACTAAACACTATTGGAGATGAGTCTTCATCACATCGCCGTTGCAAAGTTATCACAAGCGAGGCCATCGACGATCCATGACCACGACAACGGCAATCATCATCACCACCATCACCATCGCTACCGCCATCATCAAAACCACTATCGTTATCATCATCACCAGCACCACACCATCACCACCATCACCACCGCCATCAGAACCACCATGACCATCACCACCGTCACCACCATCATATCCGCCATCACCACCACCACCACCACCATACCACCACCGTCACCACAACCACCACAAACACCTCCATACCACCAATGCCGCCACAACCACCATACCACCACCACCCTCAAAGCAATCTTCCACAGCTCACCTTCGCGACAAGCGACACGATGTTGTCCAGCAGTCCCCTAGCCGCGGCGAAGTGAAGCGGACACAAGAGAATAAGCATTGTGTCCGCCCGGGCCAAATCTACCGCCGTCAACCCTTTGAGGTTTTCTTGCGTGGGACTCGCACCTGCAAACATGCAGACAATCAGCACCACCGCAGGATTTTTTAGGGCAATAAACAGGGCATAGACGCAAGCTATGGGAGGGGCGCACCTACAACATACTATTGCGGGGGACCATAGTAAATAAGACCAAATATTCTTAGCAAAAAAAGGAGAATATATAGTTTTTTGGGTGTACCTTAGGTCCTGTTTACTATGGTATAATGGTCCCCCGTAATAGGCTCCTCACTTGAGCGGTTCTATATAAAAACCAATTCAGTGGGCACTCTTTTCAAATATAATTTACTACCAAAGACCAAAAACAAAATTGGACAAAATTTTCTTTTGCTTGAAAACGCTGAAAAAAAAACACCCAGATCTGAAAGGAAACCGTCAAAAGCGAAACTGTCAAAACAGAAATCGTCAAAGCCGAAACCGTTCAAAACTGAAACCGTCGAAACCGAAACCGTTTATTGCGCTTGAAAATTGAAAAAAACTTGAACCTTGAAACCGAAAGAAACTGTCAAATATGAAACTGTCAAATACGACAATGTCAAAACCGAAATTGTCAAAACAGAAAATGCCAAAAACTGAAACCGTCACACCTGAAACCATCAAAACCTCAAAACCGCTATCTCGCCGGCTTGCATCGGCACCGCCACAACGCCTTCCTGCCAGGGGTGCGTCGCCAGATGCAGCGCCGTGTTACTTGCCCCCGCGCCCCTGCTGCCTAGCCAAAAAATCTGATTTGATATATCAACCCTTTTACTGCTGTAAAAAATATCCCAAACCAACCACGTCCTAATTTTTTTTTTGCTTGAAAAAGGAAAATAACTTGAAACTGAGCCTGTCAACCAAAGACGAGGAATGATGGCACGTCACCAAAAAAACGAGCAGCCGTCACAGCGCACGGCCGCAGTGTCCATACTAAAACCCTAGTAGTTACGTATATATTGCCGTCACGTCGCACGATAAACTGCCACATTGCCGTCACGTCACATGATAAACTGCCGTCATTCCCCATCGTTGCTGTCGACTGTCGCCAGTGAAACTGTCAAAACCGAAACCGTGAAACCTGAAACCGTAAAAACCGAAACCGCCATCTCACCCGCGTGCGTTAGCACCGCCACAACCCCTTCCTGCCCGTGGTGTGTCGCCAGATGCAGCTCCGTGTTACCCCCCCGCGCCGATGCCGTCTAGCCAAAAAAAAAACTAAATTTTGATGGCTTAACCCTTGTACTACAGTACTGCAAAATTATCCCATACCAACCACGTACCGGTACCATTTACTAAGTTAGCTTTTGCTTGAAAAATGAAAACGACTTGAAACTGAAACTGTCAAAACCGAAACCGTCAAAAACCTAAAAACAGCGCGCAATCTCACCCGCTTGCATCAGCACCGCCACAACGCCTTCCTGCCCGTGGTGAGTCGCCAGATGCAACGCCGTGTTGCCCCCCGTGCCCATGCCGTCTACCGGGACCCCTGCTTCAACCAGCGCTAGCACGCTGTCATGCAAGCCCGCTGCTGCCGCCAGGTGGATAGGCCTGAGGCCTCGGGAGTCTGGCGCGTTGAGATCAGCCTGCGAGAGCAAAGTTTGTCAGGGTATGGTAGTTTTGGGCGTCGTCAGCCCCAACTTTTACCTTCAGGAGCTCCCACACGAAAACTACTGTAGTATTCAGTCTAGACAGCCGTCCGTGACAGACCTGAACTGCCGCCTCCTGGCCTCTTTGCTGCAGAGGGGAGACGGACTCCGATGATCACGGTTGGATTCTTCAAGCGGCGGGGGGGGGGGGGGAGTTGATGGATACCTGTATGGCGTCTTTGCTATTTGCACTTCGGGCGCCTCCCCACCCCCAAACACCTCGGCTGCTTCGTGTGGCCGATGATGCCGTACTCGTCACTTTTTTTCGACATTTTTCACCACACTTGCACATATTCGAAGGTATGATATGTGTCGAGCGTCAATTTAACTCTGTTGCCGAAACTACAAGGGTGCCGCCGTGGCAAGGGCAGCGGCAACGGCAGCGCACGCTTTCACACGTTGGACAGATCCCCGATGCCCACTTGATGATTTAGATCTTTCAGAGAAGAAGATCTGGATGGTCTAGCTCATACTTCTATCACCGGCTGGGAGTCTTGCTGCATGATCTAGATCACCGATCCTCACTTGATGATTGGATGGTCCATTAATAGCTCATGTTACCGGGTGGGAGCCGTACGATCTGCATGATCTATCATAGCCATTTTTCAAGGGTAGGCTCGGCAATCTTTAGTTTATACCTGGTATACAGATCCTGCACAACACCCCACAACTACAGATACATAATCTGCTGTAGATGATCTAGATCGTCACCTGTCCGAGGTTTGCAAGCTTGCACGACCTCCGGCGGCCGTGGCAACTCCAGTAGTGGAAGCGTCTCTAACATTGCATTACGATTATGATACCCAGAATGAACATGTCAAGTGTTTCAAGTATTTCAACAGCAGCGATGAGAACAAAGGAAATTCCAAGCCTGGAAACTTGAAAATCCACGTGGGAACATCACGCGGAGAAACCTATATCTCTCGACGCGATACCAGCAGCATAATATTTTCTGAGAGGGTACCACTCTACCTCGGGGACCCTCCGCCCATTGCCATCAGTAGTAGTTCCCCTCGCCCCCCCCCTCCCACTGCTACGCTGGCTCTTGGCCACCCTCTTGATGATCTTCACGGCACGCCTTCCATCCCTAGCTCTCAAGGAGTCGTACAAAGCTTCCTGTCCAACTTGCAACTTGGGAGCAAGGGCATCGGACAAAGAGCCTCCAGTCATGAAGTCCATCATCGTGCAGCCGAAGCCTACTGTGCCCCCTCGTGGAGCGTCGCACGCACCAGCGAAGCGACAAGAGTTGGCCACTCTAGAGGTCAAAGTCCTGCAGTAGGTGGCCCTGGGGATGAAAAAGGCAAAGAAACAGGTCCGCGTGGAGTTGCATTAAAAGTTTGCGCGTTTTTCTCATAAGACCAAAGCGGGAAACGGGGTCACAGGATCTATCTCGTCCAACGTCTTTGGCGCTTTACATACAGACGGGGAGTGGGCGTCTAGCGGCCAGAGTCGCGGAATATGCTACATGACACCAACCTGAACACTGAACGGGGAACCGAAGGAGGGTTTATGATCAGTGTTTGACGGGGCTGCGAAAAAAACGGATCGAACCCCTTGAAGATTTTACGTAAAAGTGCAAGTTCTACTGCTGTACCAAGCAGTACGAACGAATGGTATATCCGTACCGTTACAGACGCACCGTTACTGTTTTGTTGTATGCGTTGTATGTGTTGTATGTTGTCAGTGGAGTTCTCACCTCGCACGAATGCATGCCATGATAACAGAGAGTAGTTTTGTAATGTATCTATATCACCCCTCTCAACAGCATCCTATAGGTTGGAGCGTTATGGTGAGTTGGTGACGATCCGCACGTCATAAACAACATGTAGTAACAAAAGCCAGTTTCAGAAACGTAGTACTGGTATGTGATAAATCGGGATAGGCACGGCAGGAGGAGGATGGATTCATCTCAACAAATAGGCGCCCAAGTCGACAGCAGTCGCCGAAGAATACAGCGCAGGAGAAACCTAGTTCGGCATGGCAGTGCCAAAATATACAGGCTGGGCGGAGGGAGAAACGTCCCAACCGCCGTAAGCGCTACGAGTACACCGCTTGGCTCGCCGATAGCGTCACAACGCGTGGCGGGAGGATAGAGGGGGGAAGTTTACCATTCGTTACAGGTGTACCCAGACGTAGGATAACATAAAATGGCGGGCGTGGCAAAAGGCCGTTCGGGACAGCTCATGCATCAACGAGGGGCGCAGAGAATGTGGCGACGGGGCACGCGAGCACAGAAGAAGCCGCCGCCGTCGCGTCGTGTGTGATGCCATTTACCAGAGGTGAGCCTATGGAAGCCATACTTAGGGCCGAGGAGAGGGAGGGGGGGGGGGGTTGTACCCATTTTCTGTATAGCCGTAGTTGTATGCTCATAGACTCCCGCACCCCTGTAACGCCGGGACGGACGACGTCGGGTTTTCATCGACCAGCCAGACATGGCGTGCACCAAGCGCGAAACGATGTGAGGTAATCGGCGAGTCGCAAGAAGGGCGAGCTGCATCCTGCTAAGAACCCCTTGTCAGGCGGACTTCCGCACTTGGTGCGTACTTTCTTGCATATGGATGACTGTTACGAATGTATTTATTTGTTAGCTGGTGTGGCCACTTCAAGAGGAGGGGTGGGGCAGTCCGGTCGAAGCAGCGTCTTCAGGGACGAGGAAGGGCGGGGGTGGGCATACCCCGTTCGGAGCAACAGATCGCCAACCCGCCGCAGGAAGAGGGTGAAAAAATATCAACCACCCAAAACGGTGTGGTCGTGGCTGTGGAGGACACGAGCCTGTCCACAAACAACCCATACCAAGTACCAGCATACACGCGCTCGGTGTTGTGGGTCCCTATGGGAGAAAAACATGGGGTGTTAGCGCCTTGCACGCGCTCGTTCGACGAACGTAGACACGCGTAACCGTTGCGGTCGCTCTTCGTTGTGGTCAGGAGGTACCCGAGCGTCTTCGCATTGTTGGTTGGCGCTACTTAGTGGCTCCCGAGCTTGTTGGACAATTTGTGCACCGATATAAAGTAGAGCCATCGTTGAACGCGAGGGTTAGTTGTGGTTGTGTTATATAGCCGACACTAGCGCTGTATGTATCTGCTGTCGGAAACGACACAAGAGAAGGGGTCCTCTGTTTCACAATCTCGAAAAAAAATAATGCTCCAACTATGATGCTGCCAGCTTCCAATTAGATGGAACGAACGGAGTCAACTTCCGCTCTAAACCGAGGGCACATACAACCGGTTGGTGTAGACCATGCTAGGATGCAACGCATCATGCCAAGCCGATGCTCTTGAGCTAAAGGGTAACGCCCAGTTGGACAACGCGGCTGATGATGCCACCCACCACCCACTGTCGGTGTTGGCGCATTTATAACCGCATCTTCTGTACTTTCGGCGACAAACTACAGGGAACTTGGGTGGGATCATTTTGTTTTTTGGTATTAATAGTTAAAGGATTTAGTGAGAATTATGGCGGTCTTGCGAACGAGCACGGGCTTACAGATGGCGCGAGGTGAATAGGCGTATGCGACGTCGAGAATCAATCAGACCGAATGATAAGTTGAGGATTTTCAAGTTGCAGATAGTACTTCAAACCAAACACCACAAGCCGGTGGTTGCCGTCTCCTAATTATTCCGATACCGGCTCACTTCAAAAGCATACCATCAATCCAGAGACTCTATTGCACCCTTGAATCAAAGGTTGCAGAGATCAGCAACAGTCACCATCCATACATGCATGGGCATAAGCCAGAGGCATTCATGCGCCCTTTAGTCAGGTTACGAAGAGTAGCAACAATTGCCATTCATACATGCGCATAAGCCAGAGACATGTTGCGCCCCCTCAAGTCAGGTTATACACAGCAGCAACAGCCACCATCCATACATGTGTATGAGCCGGAGACATTTTGCGCGCCCTCGAGTAAGAGATGGACAGATCAGCTTAAATCACTAGACTATACTGGTAGGGTTTTAGAGTCATTTACGCGCCCTAGAGTTAAGTAACAGAGCAGCAACAGTCACCATCCACACATACATATAACCGACAAGGCATTTAAGCGAGCTCAATTAAGTCAGAGGCTCACAGAGCAGCAGCAGCCACTCATCTACTCATGCATGCAATCAGCTTGAAGTTGTGACCAACCATTTTCGTTACAGCAGTACCGCCCTCTGACAAGGAACCGAGATATTGGGGAAAGGCTAGATTTCCAATTTGAAAAAGGGTATGTCCTCCACTCTTTTCAGCTAAACAGCTGTCGAGTCTCTGATTTCCCCGCAATGTCTAGGCGAAGGTTCTTGTAGGGCTCTATTCTATGAAAGAGCGGGTAGTGTATTGGGAAGGTGGTGGCAGATTAGCCAGTAGGTGGTGAGGGGGTGCGCGGTAAGAGGTAAGCGGAGGGCCCAACACAGCGGGCCGTATACGGTCTCCAAGTGTACCGGTGTCGGTCAAGTCAATATAATAAACCCGAGACATTAACGCGCTTTTGCGTGCGCATACACACATCTAAAAAAACGAGAATCCATCTAACGTGTGGGTGGGGATAGGCGAAGCAGTAAATAAACAAGCATCCATTCAGCGTGAGCTGCAAAACCAACCATCATCCATGCAAGCGTTCAGCTTCGAGTAGTGAAACCAACTATTCTTCGCTGTCGCAGTCACAAAAATGATTTTTTTGTCAAACTTTTCGTTTTTTAGTCCTCGTCATTGGAAGGGGGCGGCTCTGGCAGACCCGTCCCTCCCGGCGTTGATTGCTCATGTCGTCAAAGACACTGCAAGCTGTTTAGCTCCCAAACCCTCCCCACGCCCACGCACCCGGTTTTATCTCCCCACTACAACTGCGGTCGAAATCGTTTTTCCGGTGAAAAACGACGTGAACGCAGCCCTAGCAAAAAGCAGGGACGAAAACGTCGGTCGAGAATGGTAAGAGTAAACAATTATCGGCTGTAGGCCCTTCCGAAGAGCACCAGCTGAGGGCGCCACCGGAACCACCCCGAAGTTGGACCAGGGTGGACTAGGATCAGGAGAGACAGCATCGTCATCTTTAAGAAAGAATTTCTTAGGAAAATTCTTAGAAGAAGATCTGGTGCACGGGGCCCATGGTGCTCTTGACGTACATGACCTGCGGGAGACACAAAATAAGCGGCGAGGAAGAAGCAATTCCGTCAAGATACAGGATAAAATACGCAAGGATACAAAAAGTGACTATTAATAGCGCTAAGACGTACCGTACGCGTTGTCGACTATTTCTGGCGAAACGTCACCGATGCCGTAGACCTGTATGGATAGTGCCGTCAACGAAGTAAAGTACAAGAGGGTTCAAAAAGGAACTTTCGACATTCAACATATCATACCAGGATCCAAGATAAACCAATCATTGAGTAACTATAAGTACTGTTGAACCCGCAGCATACGCGATTCAAGCATTACACGCAGCTTTCAAAGATAAATTTCGACGAAATCCTCGATCTCACAACTAGGGAATCAACGTGATTTATATCAGGTGTGAAAACCGTACCTTGATGTTCTGCCAGTTCTTCTTGAGCAGGGAAGCCAGGAAGTTGGCAGCAAGCTGCACGTTAAGCTCGATCTCGTTCTTGGGCTGCTCCACGTTGGCCACGGCCACCGAAAGGCACATAACCTGAATTTTTCACGAGTTGATGGTAAATGGTTTAGCTTGCTTCGCGTGTTCAACACCTCTTCTTGTTAAAAGGACAGAGAGGAAAGCCGGAATCCATAACCTCCACCCACGTTTTAGAGGACACCCTAGGTACTCGGAATAAAATAGCAATATATTTTGTCGTGGTAAAAGGCTGACTTAGATTAAATGGCACGTAGGTGACGGACAGAGAAGAATAAGAGTAAACCTTTGGTAGAACATTTTGGATGGGATGCCGTTATCATTGAGTCGACCAACCTGGATCAACACTGCTGGGTTCCCGAGTGCGTCCGAAAAGACGCCAATCCAAACCCGGACGAGACAAGGCAAAAAATAAAATAAAGCACAAATTCTTCCAGTCTACACGCGCTTCAAAAAGCCGGACAAGCGAGCTTCGAAATTAAAACGAACAGAAAGCGCGGCCGACACATAAACAACGCAGCTTGCAAAGCTGAGCATCGACCATTCAATCGGCCAACCTCACAGCTGACACATTGAAAGTATTCTATAAAATGAGTGGAGAAATAATTCAGATTCTGCGTGCCAGTAAGGTTAGGTTGGACCAGAACCGGGGGCGTCAACAACTCGGTGAGGAGTTGCCGCACGATGGCGTGTATGTAATGCGTGTTCACCTTCTTCATCTGGAACTTGATCGTAGCACGCACGGTGTCGACCTTGCTCTGGAGGTTGTCTCCGGCGTTGACCAGGGTGGGGAACTTACCCGCCTTGGTCAGCCCGGGGCCGAGCAGACGAGGGATCTGTTCGGCAAAATCGGAAGAAGACGAAAACAAGCACCCTTTGTTTAAAAAACAAGCAAAAACACATGTATTTTCAATCGCAGCGTTAAATTACGCATATCCAAAACTGCTGCTGCAACTGAACCATGCAAAACTTGCACCCCTGGTACCTATTCCTCTCGCTCACTAATGTAATTTTACCGCCACTTAAAACGTCGTGCCTTCTTACTGGTACTCGATTTTAAGAACAAGGGTGCTCGTCACACCCGTTAGATGGGCAAGTCCGGGGCGAGGAAGGCGTTGTACTTCGCGCGAAGTTTTCTTTAACCACCACCACTACATTATCGTCCAACTCGTACTGGCAATCAGTACTACTGCTATAATACTGCTCGCAATGCCTGATGAGGCATGTATTTATCTGCGTTGAGGTATACCAATACCGCAACACCTTCGTACAAGGTACTATTAAAAGGTCACTGCTGCTGGCCACATGATCTGAGCTTGGAGCGTACTACGAACCACCACTTTTGATAATACATATTTTACAATACTATATAATATCGGCAGTAGTGGTTACGGGCACACCTGCTTGATCAAGGAGTCCGAGGCGAGGAAAGCGTCGTACTTCTTGGCGAACTTCTTGATCAAGTTCTTGTTCTTGTTGAACTTCTTCAGGTCCTCCACGGACATGCGGTCAAGACCGATCTGCTCGGCCTGTGGTCAGAAGACGTAAACACCAATTATGAAAACAAAAACGAAGCCAGGGTACGAAGGAGGGAAAACATCAGCGTCATGGCCACGTTTTTTTTCGGAGAACCACTACCGGAGGTCTTTTTCAGACTGGGGTGGATGCAAAGGATATCAGAGTATGGCAGCAGAAAAAAGAAGCCAGGAGCCTGGGGGACAAAATATTTGAGCGCCGTGTTTCCCGGAATACCTTTCCGGAGGCGTTTTTGACAGGCGGGGTTGATAGCGACGAATTGTTAACGTCATACCCTTGATTTCATCAATCCGTCGTTACAACGAGCAACGACGATAACGGGACGATACGATGTTGTCTTAACTCCTTAATAACTGCACCCACGTTTGGGGGACAAAACTCTGGGAGTTAGAGCAGGGTAATCTTCGCAGTATAATAGTTAAAAGACGTAGTCTTTGATATCAGCGTGGGGCATAGCCTGGATCGCTCAAGAGGAGCGATGTAGGGGTGGTCTGTTTGGCTCATGCCAAAAAAAAGTAAGACAAGAGCGCTACCGAATGGCCCAACAAACTGTAGTGGACCGTGTCAAGACGCTAGGTCTACTGTAGTTCAACGCGCAGATCGCAGATACATCATGTGGAACTGCTCACACATCTAAATACAGGCACAGCAAAAAAAACATACTACGAGCAACCTCGCACGCACACACAAATACACTATCTGGGCTATCTGTCACGTACAATAAACATGTTACAGTGCCTGGTATGAAATACCACAGTGACAAGACTTCAGTCACAGTACTTTCTGGTCAGACACTCACGAGTCGAAATCTCAGCCCAGTCACTTGGGGTTTCGACCCGACCTAAAGGCGTTTTTCCCACTACCCTCACCTGTTCGCAGTGCACGGCGTTTCCGAGCATGCAGATCTTCATCCGCGGGCTGTTTATTCGTCCAAAGCCACCAATAGCGCGGGCCGATCGCATATTGGCAAAAAATAGCAATTGTAGCCGAGATTTCCATCCATCGCCACCAACAAGGGAGCCGTCAGGAGTCAACAAACAGGGAGACGAGACACGATGAGCAAGATAGTAGGAAGAGAATGCGGGGGAGTAGGGGGAGGAAAAGGAGCACATTAGAAAATTGTCTCGTGAAGAGTCAAGAAGCAGCGGGACCAAGACGAACAAGACAACAGGAGGGGAGGGTAATATTGAGTCGCTGACTTGTATCTTTACGAGTCAAGAGGAATGGATAAGACAAAAAGATCGGCCGAATTATCACGTAGCTTGCAAAGTTGAGTATCAACCACTCAAATGACCGAACTTACAACCCACGTATTTGACATTTGATATAAAATGCTAGTTCCAGTGTAGGGGGGCAGTCAACAGCAAAGATGTCAGGAGACGGCACTTTTACCCCTTGACGGACGGCGATTTTCCAAAAAAATACCTTAACGGACGTCTAACTACTACCAGGGTAGGTTTTAGTGTACACAGCTCGGTTTTACTTCCTTGACCGCTGTACATTTTTCCTTGACCGACCGTCTCCTGACATCTTTGGTCAACAGAGTCAAGGGGTCAAGCCGCGGTCTCTTTAACATTTAATCTATATACCTTGCACATCGTGTAAATATCAGGTTCCCAACAGAACCAACATGTTATCTACTGGGGAATCAAGTTGGGACTGTGGGTCGGCTGTGGCTCGAACGCCTAGAATGGGATCGACGGGTAGTATGGCGGCCCGTCGCGACCACCGCCGCCACCACACCCACCGCGATCTCGTCCTGACTGGGCATGTACGGGTACCCTGGTTACCGGCTGCCTGCTCAACTGTACAGCCGACAACCGGGGTGCACCGCCACCCCAGTCAGGACGGCACCGCGGTGGGGGTGTTGGCGGCGGCACAGTCGTACGAGTTGGCCCGCCGTAATCTCAAAGAACGAGCTGATAAGCAAGCAACCAATAACGAGATTTTGGCATTTCCGATTTTCAAACCGGGCGACCAAGTCTTTATCCACCGCCCGTATTACGATTCTGACGGCTCCAATCCCAAGCTACACAGCCCTTGGCACGGCCCTTACTCTTGTCAGAACGAAGTTGTCTCCTGTCATCTACCGGGGAACAGCAGTTGTACAAGTAATATTATTACAGAAGGAACAGCGCAGTAGTACCGGTTCGTTGACGATCTCCAGCCAGCTTACCGGGGGATGGTGGGCAGCTTGAAGGTACCGGAGAAACGCTTGTCGCGCTGGGGGTCGTAGTTCTTAAGGGTCACCTGGTCAAAGAAAAGAGAGCCGAGGGGGGGGCAAGAATTCACGTCAACCCCTTTGGAGCTACAGGCACGTTTTTGGGGATTACTAGGTTTTAGTGTCAGCTCAATATTGCGGTAGTCAAGGGGAAAACGCGTAAGAAACGGCGGTATTCGTTCAGACTTAAGTATGCCCACGTACTGGTACAGTTATCATAGTAGCTAAAAATTATCCTTCACTAATTCCAAGTGGTTTTTCACCAAAACACGAGTGCAATGCAAGTGCAAGGGATAAACCACTTTCAAATTGCACCCTCGTTATGGGGCCAAATTGATTATAATAGGGTCAGATTTTGCAGCAGCGCTCTACGAAACCCATTTTGGGCAAAGGAAAAAGTTCGCAACAAAGTGGACACACTCTAAGCGTGCAGACATAAGACCACTTGTTGCGAAAAGCGGAGGCAGGCGCAGGACTTAAACCACGACTTATTTTGCCGCGGGCATGATCGTACGTTCGAGTACTTTTGTCGATTTCTATGTGCAAGCCTAGAATGAAACACGAAAAAGCACGCGATTGGTTTCGGGGTTGCTGCTGCTCCTCCTGCTGCTTGCGTGGGCATGCCAAGCTTCCTTGCCTCGTAAAACCTTTCCTATTTCGTTCATCTACGAGAATATCAGCACTCATTTTGATGGTGGAGAATCGCTGTGTCTGATTTTGGTGCCGTCTACTCCACGAATGACGACACGAAATAGAGGGCAGTCAGTATTCGTAGGATGAGTGAGGCAAACCTTCGGAAATCAGGGAAACCTCAGCACAAGACAAGCGACACACGAGCAGTACAGGCTGGCGATAGACGCGACCCGGAGGGGGGGCGGGGGCGGGGGATGTCTGCTGTGCTCGCGAGAGGGCAGGCAATGTGCAAATCAAAGCAAATCGGCTGGTGGTACCTGGAGCTCGATGGATTCCGTGAACTTGCGCTTCTTGCCCACGACTTCGGCATCGCCCTTCTTGATGGTCTCACCAGCCGAGTAGGCTAGGATGTCTTCCACAGCCTTGGTTACGAGTTCGCCATTCAGCTTGCTAGTCATCTTTGCCAGACGTTGCTCGTAAACGAGCGAGGACTAGTTGCACGAGCACGTGCAGCCGGAGAGCCACACCCTCAAAAATACCTCACCTTGGAAGGCCTTACTCCAGAGGGATTGGGGGGTTCATATCTGGTTTTGAAAGACGAAATTGGCGAGCACGAGAAGGAAGAAATGCAGCTGGAGCTCAGCTGCAGCTTGTCATTCTAGGTGGGCGGAGGGTTGTTCCGGTGAGGCTTTCCACTGCCTGTTGATCCTTGAGAAGGGGTGCCAGTGCAAAGATTAGAGAGGTTGGCCTCGGAACAAGACGCCAGAGTCAGGTCAAGCTTCCCCACCGAAGGTTATCAGCAGGATGTTACGGCATGGTTCGTGGAACCCGGGGTCTGTCGAGGAGCTGAAGATCGGTCGACACACTGTGCGCCTGAAGCGGAGTCTCGGAGAGGGAGGGTTCGCTTTCATCCACTTGGTGGAGGTGCGTACACAGGTCCAATCGATATGGTATGCGCAGGAAACAACGATTGCAAAATGTTTCGTCGTCTTGGCTGTGTATTCGCGTGCCTGTCGTTGCGGCTTCTTTGCTGTGCATACTCTGCACAGGTACTGGTGTTATACCACTGGACGTAAATATAAGAACCTTTGTACTTGACATTAATATTTTTAACAGTCCTTAAATTGGTCCATATCGGTACATACTGGTATGTACCTGGAAAGTGAGGCGGTTGAACTATCCGCGACCATGGAGCACAAAGCAGCAAGGTGGCCCTCCCTGAGTAGATAGTAGTTCCGCAATTTCCGAGACGATGCTCTTATCTCGCACATTAGGCAACGACCATAGACAGATCTAGCGCACTCAAGCAACCTGACTGCATCCGTGCATAGCGTAGCGTCGCCTCCACCTGTCAGGCAAGCAAGGCTCATGAGAATTATACGTCGACGGCTGATGTTATACCTTTTTCATACGTAAATACAAGGTTCCCCTCCGGGAAGTGCCCAGGGGAGTGGCGCAAGGACGAAATGAAAGCACCCCCAATATCTGCCTGTCTTGCTA
>JBBMKB010067343.1:301-14928 GCA_037833945.1 Alaria marginata
CCCCCCCCCCCCCCCCCCCCCCCCCCCCCCCCCCCCCCCCCCCCCCCCCCCCCCCCCACAAAACACTAAACATGGTATTATGAAATAAGAAAGGTGATTAATATCTGTTTTTCGGTCGCCTGATGAACAGGACCTACTACATACCAGATGCGGTACATAAATGGTACTAGACCAAAAGAGGTTATAAGGGCGGCGGGAACGGGGGGGGGGGGTTCTGTTTTTCGGTCGCATGATGAACAGGAGCTACTACTAGATACAGTACAGAATGGTGCTAGGCTAAAATATATTGTAAGGACGGCGAGGGTTAGTAACTGTTGTGTATCGCATAATGAAGTTATGTCTAAACCAAGTGATTTCTATTATTCAGGGTCGGTTTACCCCAGAGGAAAATACTTATTTTGTGGCCGGATGGAGTACTGTAACTAAATCTTCGGCTGGAAGTAGGCGTAGAAGGAGGTTAGAGCCTGCCCACAGGTTTCCTTTTAATGTCGTGATTTCGTCTTTGGGGATTTATTTGATTGATCAACGTTGACACTAATGCTGCATATTATCGGACGGCAAGTAGAATATTGACTAGGAGAGGACAGCGCATCTTCGTTTAATAGTTATATATGTCAACAAGAGTCTGGGGACGTCAGCGGAGAAGCACTAAGATGTTCACACGGTAGTGATCTTCGTGGGAATGAACACATCCTCGAAGCCTGTCAGCTGAACACAGCAGTACGAGTACTCGTTGTGGTGCATACTTAATATGGTTCACTCTGGGACGATGGGTCCAAAACCCATGTTTTTGCATCCTATTTTATGCCTTGTGGGATAGCTTGTCGTTCGAATTTCGGTCTAAATCTTCCGGAATTGATGCCCGCCTGAATCAACGGCAGCGCCGGCGCTGGCGCTGCATACGTTGTACCAGTATGTCATATATATCTATCGATATCCATGAAACGTCGCTAATCCTGTTTGCAGCGTTCCTCTCATTTTTGACGTGTACCATGTATGTTTTTATATAGTTTATTCTTTCTAACCCACTCTTTCTCATACATAAAGTACCACGAGCGAGCGTGACCTACGTGAATTCGACTAAAAGGGGCATATTGTTTAATCATAGCAGTCAGTCAAAATGCGTAACTCTGATGAGCAATTTGCATAAAACTTTATCCTCTAGGTGCACGTCCAGATATGATTGGACGCGTGCTACCATAGAGGTAGAACGGTTTTAGAACAATATTTTTTAACTGACGGGGCAAAAAATCGTCGGAACGTCGTTCTTGTTTCGAAATATGGGTATGTTTTGAACCTAGGCCATGGATCTGGCCGTTGGATTGTACTTTCAGCTTACGCGCAATACGCTTTTTGGGTGGGGTATAGCGCCCCCCAATTGAGATAGCATACCTCAGAGACTAAATGGTACACGGTTACTACAACAGTGCAGTGTAGCAGTGTGTAATTGTGGTACTACAGCGCGTCTGGAAAACCTGTGGACAAACGCCACATCGTGCAACTTTTTCGTCCCTGTCTCATCTTCGAGGTGCTGATCCATTGATGATTGGTTGATGTTTTATACCTGGTAGTCCTGTTCCTGTGTCCCCACAAAATGAGCGTCCGGTTTTGTCTCAACCCATATTTAGTCCGTTATATGCAACGCTCTCAATACCTTCCGTGGTTACTTGCTTCCACGTGGCCCTGCCGCCGTGGGGGCGGGAGAGCCGCTCACTCCCTAGTACGGTATATGATGCCATAATGACTCGCGTGCAGATATAGGGAGCCGTCAAAATCCTAAATACTTCATTCATACATAAGGACCCGGTAAGACGCCCGATCGGAGTATCACAGACGTCTTGCAAAGATAAGTTGTGACCAAATCTTCGATCTCATAGTTAAGTCGTATTTTCAACTTTTGACTATTTAGTCGGCATCTGATACATTGTGCAGACCACGCTAACGTAACGAAACGAGAATCAGGGCATTAATTAGCTGTTGCGCTGTTGCGCTGGCGCAACATTTGGTTTGAAATGACCATTTCACACAACACTCGGCGAAGGCGATGTGCGGCTTACCGCAACACGGAGTTTGAGGCCGCAACATCCCGGCGACGCAGGCGCCGTTATTGTTTGGCGGTAGATTTTCCGAAGGCGAATATGTATATATATATTTTTAACAATTTTGGGGCCCAGTTTTGTCTTCGCCCTAGGCGAAGAACCGTTTTTTGGGCACATTTTTAGTATAACTTTATATATAACTGGTATGATACACGGTCTTTATTGTTCATCATTATTTCTATCATCACTCCGTACATTTTCGTCGTGTTTGGAAACTGTTGTAGACGACACAGCAACTCCGCTTTGCTTCGTACACTTGCTTTGCCCTCGGGTTCTCTTACAGAAGGTGCCCGAGGGGGGGCTCCTAGGTACGCGAGCTTTGGACCTTTGGTACTCTTTCGTGATTGGCACCCAAACTACTCAAAATCGGAGCACCATGTGTGTAACAGGTTATTACTGTACGTAACATGGCATGGTATCATCTAACATGCTTTTTAGTGTAGGTCAGACGTATTCTTTCAAATGTTCTTCTGAACAGTTCTGAGTTGGTATTTGTTTTAATAAAATCACATCTTCACGAGAGACGACTCGACTCACGCATAGACGCATCGTAGCCAGCTTCAGATCAGAGCGCAGAGACCATTCGATGCTGTTTATTCTGGCTGTCTTCTTGGTGGGCTGCTTGGTTTGCTTCCCCGGGCGACCCCCAACGACTTCGACCTCGCTATGGTAGTAGGATCATCCGCCGGCTTTTGTCCGGCCGAATCGGCAACCGCCGGGCGTGACAATGTCCGACGCGTTCTACGATAGAGGTAGCACTTTTTGGCGTTTTTACTTCCTGGATGACGGGGCACCTCAACCCAAAATGACTTACTAATAGTATAGGAATGTCATTCTATTTTTGCGATACAAGTTGTTTGTATAGATGAGCCACGGGTTTGCTCATCGGAATGCACTTTCAATTTGCTCAAAATCTGCCTTTGGGTAGAGGCGTAGAGCTCCTCAAGTGACGAGCTTCAGAACACTAATGCTGCACCTCTATCGTAGAATGCGTCGTCCCGACATCTTAAAACCCTGCTCTTGACCGCTGATTTACGTGAGCAGCAGCCATGGTTTTTTCGGAGGGGACCAATGTCCCTTTCGTCTGCCGCGGTGGCATAGGGGCTTTGTGACTTGTGACCGCGTGCCTTTTATGGCTTTCCGAGACCGGTTTTCGGCGGGCTAGCGGCCAGCTCTAATTCTGGGATCGGCGTGGACTCTTTGGAAACAGTAAATAGACCGAGAAGAGTGAAGTCCTGGTGTGATGTCACCGTGGTTTGTTGGCTCGCTTTGGGGAGAAGGCAGTGAACGGGGGATGTGTGTTGGTGGGAGTTGAATCACAGTGTCTTGGTGGCTCGCTCGGGCGAGAAAGAAAGTATCGGGGGACGTGTGTTGGTGGCAGCTAAATCATAGTTATTTGGTGGCTTGCTTGGACGAGAAGGCAGGTATCGGGAGGCGTGCGTTGGCAGGAGCTAAATCACAGTGTTTTGGTGGCTCGCTTAGGCGAGTAGACAGTAAGCGGGAGACGTGTGTTGGTGGGAGCAGAATCACAGGGTTTTGGTGGCTCGCTTGGGCGAGAAGACAGTTATCGGGAGACGTGTTTGTGGGAGCTAAATCAACGTGTTTTGGTGGCTCGCTTGGGCGAGAAGGCAGTTATCGGGAGACGTGTGTTTGTGGGAGCTAAATCACCGTGTTTTGGTGGCTTGCTTGGGCGAGAAGGCAGTTGTCGGGAGACGTCCGTTGGAGGGAGCTTAATCATCGTGTTTTGGTGGCTCGCTTGGGCGAGAAAGCAGTGATCCGGGGACGTGTGTTGGTGGGACCTAAGTCACAGAGATTTGGTGGCTCGCTTGGGCGAGATAGTCGACCGTGGGTGTTGAACCCACACGACGATGTTGGCGTCGGCGGCTTCCACGACAGCACCCATGATGGTAATGGGCATATATCCGTAGTCGGTCAAGAAAACACGGCGAAGTTGGACCTCGAATACCGATGAAGGCTTCCTATTGTTGAAGCTGTCTGAAACATCGAACCCCATAGCACGAGCCCTTGCGCCCTCCAACCTCCAACATATGAAGAAGGCGACAGTCAGACCGGATGCACTGTGTTGTGAGTTGGGCGACAGTGTGCACAAGCCCAACGGTGACATGGCGCACGATGACGTCAGCGATACGCTCCTTCAGCCTTCGTGCGTCCAAGAGGTAGTAAAAGAACCGTGTATCCTGCGGGGTGGTCGTAGGCAATGGGAAAATGCGACATCATATACACACGAGGAGGAATAGGTCGTGTTGAACGGAAGAGCTGTACGATGGTAGCAACCGATGCGTCACTCTACGACAAGCACAAACTGTAGAACAGACTCTACGATAAGCACAAGCTTTTTGAGAACAGCTATCTTCCAGCGGGAGCGCACTCAGGGAGCGCACTTACACGCACGATGTAGGAGGAATGGAATGGAGATGATACTAGCAGTTTTGTTCCCTACTACAAGAGTTACCCGTACTGCAGAGTAAGACAACAGCAAATGGAGTTACACTCCTGTGTAGCGATTGCTGCTCTGGTGCTGGTGATTGGTGATATACACGAGTACGTAGCGCGAGATGCGGCAGCACTATTATTATTAAGGAAGGCTTCGCACGCACAAGTATATACCCCGTCTTGTACATACCCCGTATCGCACATACCCCGTATCGCACGTACTCGCCACCATGCATACCCCGTATCGCACAACCGGACTAGTACCACCATGCATACCCCGTATCGCACATACCCCGTATGTATATGATAGCTAACGCGGATATACACTGTATTAGTATATTATATGGACGGTATTGACGTAGAACAGCAGAACCACCATGCACACCCCGTATCGCACATACCCCATATCGCACATACCCCGTATGTATATGGTACCTAACGCGGATGATGTAAATATTTAAATGTTATAAGCATTGTCATTGCAGGGAGAGGCCGCTGGGCCCCTTCTGAGCGTTCGATACGCGTACGGTCCCGACAACATGTTCCGGGAATTTCAGTGCGGTCCACAACGGAGCTTCATTTTTCCCCATACATACGCGTTTGATATCACGTGCCGACTCCTACACGTTTTATGCTTTCAATTACTTCGTTTATTTTCAATTATCGCCTTTTCTTTAAAACTTTCAAGTATTCCGACGTGCCGATTCCTACGTTATATACTTCCAGTTCTTTGGTTTACTTTAGATTATCTCGTTTTCAATTTTTACACGAACATCCACCAGTCCATTCGAGCAGCTTCAAAACATTCAATTCTTTCGGTTTACACACTTTAACTTAAGGCCATTTTCGAATCATTTTACGCTCTGACGTCAGCGCTTCATGCCCAAACCGTTCAAGTCTGTTGCTCTCTCACCCCGGCCCCCATTCGACAATGAATAGTGTGCTATATGTATTGATTGGGTTCTTCGGGTTGACGCTCCTTTTTCAAGCCGATGGTTGGAATGGTATTGAGGCGTCGTGATTGTTATGTTTAGCATAGTGCAGTGGCCAAAATCGGGTATACCAGATGGGTTTGTCTCCATTTCAGGGTACCATTGTTTTTCAGTAAGCAAAACGACCCCAGCGCGTCATCTCATTGGCCGACGCCGGAAACAGCCTGACGATGGCCACAAACCCACCGGGTATACCCTCTTTAGGCTACTCACCCCCCTAGAGGTACCCGATTCGTAGACTCCCCTACCCGAAAACGGCCCGGCTGTTCGACCACAACGGCCCAACGGCTCACCACGACCCAACCAAAGTTTCACTACAAAGTTCAAAGTTTCACTACCTGCAAGTTCACGCCGGCTGAACTTTTACACCCTGTTACCGATGCGAGCAAAAGCCACCTTACCACGGCACAGCAGTGGTTGGTCACAGCGCTCTCTCTCTCTCCCAACCCAAAGCCACGTCATGAAGCTACAGCAGTAGTAGTTGATTCGCTCCCTCTCCCACCCAACAAACGCCGCTCTCTCTCCCTCCTCTCCGAACCACAAGTCACAATCCACCTTAGCACAGCAGTAGTAGCTGATTCACAGCGCTCTGTCTCTCCTCCTCCCTACCAAAAGCTACCTCATCACGCCACAGCAGTAGTAAGCACGAGTCGTCCCCCACTGTGCATCACTCTGCAATCTGTTGAGCCAGTAGCACACTGGATTGTACACTAAACCGCAGTATTCCCTGGATGGAGCGGTAACCGCCTTATTTAGCGAACCTCAACACCTCAATAGCCTAAGGAGGCAGTTGCTTTATTAGCGTGTGAGGCGACCTCCCGAGATGAGGCGGTACACAACTCTTGGCTCGGGATATCACCCTGTACAGGCCCCACCGCTGTATGTACATGAAACTTGTTTTGATCAAGAAACATCATAATAGTGAAAAAAATGAAATTGCTCGACGAAAGTGGATTCCGTAAGATTGGCGCTACACTTGTTTTAGTTGGCTTACGCCGCTACCGAAGTAATCACACCTGGTACAAGGTAGCCGTTAAGTCCAATCCACTCACTATACTGCTAATACAGGGTACGACCTATTTCAAGGCACTCCTATAAATAGTGTGTCTTGACGGAGAGGCCCCATATATGCCAACGCCCGTCATCAGATCTGTCTTGTCTGGCACTTTGAAGGCATGTAATAACGCGTTGTCTTGGCAAGCGCGACACAATGGGTGGCCCCATTTTTGGTCCAATGTACAGCGCTTTCCTTTCTCGCGGGGTCCCTGGATAGGGGCTAAACCGACTGTTTTAATATGGCTGGTGTACTAGTACAGCAATTCGCAATCATCACGATGTTAGGTGGTTAATTGTACGCATGTACCTAGAGACGCCATCATTGACGATTTGTCTTGACTTCGTTTTTGTGGCCCAATGCTTGCCGACGCCACTACCGCCTATTCTGCAACAACCTTCGAACTTGGTACTGCTCTCGACGCGCAAGACTGCATTGTTGGCAACCACGCATACTCTTGGCTTTCATATGCAGGGTACTACGCAGGGTTGCTTTCTTCGGCTTTCATGGTCGGTCGACTGCTCTCCTCGCACTTCTGGGGGGTAGTGGCAGACCGATTTGGCTGTCGCCTCGTGATCATTGTCGGACTTGTCTCAACCGGGGTTCTGTCTGTAGGCTTCGGAACTTCGACAGCGTTCAAATGGGCTTTAATGTTCAGGTGAGGTGCACTCCACGCCGTTGCGTTTCCCACCGTAGCGGCATGTTAGGCTACAGTAGATGTCCCTCTATAGTGCCGCTTGAGTAGTGCCGGTTGACGCAGTAGAGCTTGTGAAATCATTGAGGACAGATCAGAACAACCAGTGGTGGTAGTATGCGGAGTAGTGCCAGTTTCCACGATAATGCCGGTATCTCCGGCTGCCACTACCGTAGCTACACCTGTCACATTCCGGTGAGCATGGCGCACACCGCACCAATTTCTGCGATGCTCGGTGGGCGGGAGGTTGTGCTACCACGGGGGGTCGGCCACGAGACTGCCTACGCACTGACAGACCGCCCCGGTTCCATAGTATGCGTTTTTGGATAAACGAAAGCAGTAGACGCCACCCGGATGATGGTGTCGTTGTCATCTAGCTGAGTGTGTCAGGGAACTATCCGGGGTTCGGTACAGCTTGTGCACCCAGAAAGACGCTAGCGACAGCACTCTTTCTAGAGCAATGACAACGTTACAGTATTGGCGGAGATCAGCGTAACATGCGTCATTCGGCATCCCGCCCGAGGCGATGGATCTATTTCATCCACGTATTTTTGCAAGACGTTTTTATCGTGCTTCCAGTTTACAATACAGCTATAGCCGAGTTTATAGTCTGTGCTAAACGCTATAGTTTCTTCTCGGATGTCCATCACGTGACGAAGGACCATCGGCACGGCCTCAGATAATCGACGATTCACATTCGGTACGTGTACTACTGAAGTGCTCTCGATGCGGCCACGTCTTCTTTCGAAGGACGATTTAGACGCGCTGTTGGTGTGTGAAGAATTTGTCTCTAATCTGGACGTCAGTTGCTGTAGCTCCTTCCGGAGGCTACGCGATTTACCTAATACTTCACTAGAGAGAGAGAAACAGCGATTGCTGCGCACTTGTACTCCAAAACCCTACCTATTGCTTAATACCCCGCAAACGGTTTTGCCACAGGTTTCTCCTCGGGCTGCTAAACGGCATGGTAGCGGCATCAAAAACCCTTGTCGCTGATGTGTGCGGCAAGGAACACGAGACCGTCGGAATGGGCGTCGTGACCAGTGAGTCATCTCGACGGCGTCGTGTGCCTATCGATTCCAGCCGTGCACCCCGCAGCGAGGCGATACATCGAAGCGCCCAGTCCGTAATAATAGCGTGCGGAGCTATGAGTTGACTGGCCGTTGCGGGGACTACAATAGGACCAGTTCTTACATATGTTTCTGTTGTATGCCTTGCTGGTCCTGACGTTGCTCCGCAAGCATCCGTTATAGCACACCTACAGTACACGCATACCGCCGCCGCTTGCACGCGAGTCTAGATGTTTGGTTCAATTGTGTGTTCACCATCTTAGTGTCAGGTCACAAGGTCGTTAATGCTACTTTAGCCACTATCTTATCACCAAGGGGGCGTGTTGGATTCAGACTGTTGGGTTATGTGCGTATTTAGTTGATGTGCCGTCGCGCACGAGTAGACTGGGCATCCAGCTATGCATATAAGATAAAAGCAATGTACGGCGAGATCACTAGTTTGTTCCTCGTCATCGTTCGTTGCATCGTGTAATCAACCTACCTCTGCCGGTACACCGTATGGTGTAGCTAACTCTATCACGGAGTCTTGCGTTAGGACGAACGATCCACCAGTCCCCCATCCCGCAGAGTACATCTAACCGTAGTGTGCGCTTCCCGATATATCAAGGCGACGGCCACCACCCCCCACTCTGCCCCCTTTCTCTTTTTATCTTCTGCCCTTCTTCATTTCCACATCCGGTCTCATAGGCGCGTTTGCAACCGGTATATTTTTTTCCGTAATTCCGATAAAAAAAGCTTATTCGCGATAGCTTAATGTCCCCTCTGTGCCCTTCTCACGGTGGCAGAGCCTCGACACGCATATGCACGTTCACACACAAAATATGATTGTTGCGTTACCTCCGTTTTTGCAAGTGTTCTACATGGCCTCTTGGTGCCTTCTCGGCAACGTCTATACCAGAGGTGCTTCCCCGTCCATGTTTTATCACAGACAGCCTCGACACGCACTATTTAAACAACACATTGGAAACTTAGCAACGGAAAGCGCAAGGCAACGAAAAGGCGCGGAGAAGGGCGATCTCACGACCTTAAGACAGAGGTGGACAACCCACTCTCCCAACTTTCCGCGTTTTCGAACGTCGTAGCTCAGGCCAAAACCCGTGGGCGGCCAACATTGGCGGGGAGAAGGCCGGTACAACGATTTCTGTGTTTCAGCTGTACCTAAGCTCCGTTATCGCGCCGCCCTCAGCCACCTCTCCCCCCCCCCCCCCCCGCTGGTCACTGGGGCGGTTTCATTGTGGCGGGACTCGATAACAACCAGCTTCCTGGTCACTCGGAACGATTCTTGGGCCTGGCATCGGAGGGGTGTTGGCAGAGCCAGCGAAGCACCACCCTCAAGTCTTCTCGGATGGCGGAATATTCGGCAGGTGAGACCTCACGGAGTGTCAGTCGTATCATACGTTGTCACTGACTCATTTTGTTAATGCATGCCTGAACCTTGGATTGGCCAAGGGAGGCGTGCTGCGATAGAGGTAGTACTTTTTCGAAAACCTACTTTCTAAATGACGAGGCTTAACCCACAGTCATCGGAATAACATATTTTTTGTTTCCTACAAGACTTTCCTTCAGAATGGTCAGGTAGTCGGGGTGACCCAAGATAAAAGGGATATCACGACAGCAGGAGAGAGGACGAGGCGACTTATTAACGTCGGCGTAAGGGATTTTCGTCGGTCCGAGTGGTTGTTACGTGGAGGCTGTTCGACAACTCGAGGTAGTACTAGCAGCAGCAGCAGCAACAACAACAACAAAAACAAAAAAAACAAAAACAAATAGCAGCAGCAGAGCAGCAGCAGAGCGTAGCATAGTCGTATCATACCTGTTAACAAAGTAGAATACGGGGGAAAAGACAATGGGACGAAGCATCACGCAGCTTGCTGGGGTGTGTATCGACCACTCAACTGGTCGAACTTCCGGCTAAAGTATTTGAAATACGTAGGTTATTGAAAGTAGTCTTCGACTTGGTACGGTATGTACGTACACACAGGGCCCAAAAATCAAGCGCTCAAAGCAGCGCGAGGCAACATGCGACGTGCGATACGCTATGAAACAGTCTCTGCTGCTGCCGCTGTTTGTTGCCGTTTGTTGGCGTACCTGATGTTCTAGCACACGGTGCACGGTACCTGGTGGTGTGTGGTACCTTGTTAGCTTACCCCTGCCCGTTCGCTGTGTGCAAGCACGATGGCCGCCGATCATTCATGTGGCTTGCACATTGTCTCAAGCTTGCATGATGCGGTGTGCGCTTGTCGACCAGCTGTTGGCTCTTTCTTGTTGGTTTTTACTTGCTTGCTGACGAGGTGGTCACGTATGGAACGAGCGCGATGCCATTGTTGGCTACTCTCTTCTGCTGTTTCGTGTTATTTGTGTGGTGTGTGCCCCCCGTGTTCTCGTGTATTTAATACGTTGTGTTTCCACGCGCGAGCTAGGCGAACGACATGCATCGTGCCATATGCTACTCTCTCTGCAGTTGCAACCGTGGGCTGCTGCTACGTGCTGCGGCTGCTGCTGCTGCTGTGGTTCATCGGCGTACCTGGTGCAGTAGTATGTGTATGATAGTGCTTGGGGTGGCAATAATTACGAAAAACAATAAGTACCATTTTATCGTTAATATCAATATGAAACGGTCATTATATTTCCGGACGGATATATGATAACTCCCTTCCACGAGCAACCTGGTATTAGTATATCGGGTATTATTAGTAGTAGTCGTGATGTGTCGTGCAATACGCAGTCTCTATGCTGCTGCGAGCTGCCGCTGTTGTTGTTGCTGGTTGTTGGAACATCTGGCGGATACCCGGTACTTGGCACCTTGTACAGGGTACATGGTACCTTGTGGTGTGTGGTACCTTGTGCGTGCAGTCCTTACCCCTGCCAGTACGCTGTGCGCAATCACGATGGCGGCCGCTCAATGATGTGGCTTGTGGCTTGTGTCAGGCATGCATGATGGGGTGTGTGTGTGCTGGCCAGGTAGGCTCTTTCGTGTTGGTTATTTCTTGCTTGCCGGCGAAGTACGAGGGGCTGGCTCTTGTTTTTCGGTTGTTTGTTGGCAACGCATGCGCCCCTGATACACGCAGCTTGCAAAAATGAGTATCGACTATTAATTTGATCGAACTCCCAGCTGACGTATTTGAAATAATCTTATAAATCCCCCCATTCCTTTTTCAATGTTTATACTGCCTACCCCATACTGTTGTTGTTGCTTCTATTGTTGTTACTACTCTTATTGCTGTTGATTATAATAACTTATACCAGGTATTTAATACTGATCTATCTGTAATTATTTACATGGCTAGTTGAGTTGTGTTATGCTTTGTGGGTCAGAGTCATCGACCTATATTTTGAAAGAGGCATACATACTGTAAAA
Source organism: Alaria marginata (assembly GCA_037833945.1). Lineage (NCBI taxonomy): Eukaryota > Phaeophyceae > Laminariales > Alariaceae > Alaria > Alaria marginata. The sequence goes on from JBBMKB010067343.1 coordinate 12,023, forward strand.
TCGTGCGGCCGGGGTATCACGCAGCTTGCAAAGATGAGCATCGACCATTAATTTGATCGAACTCACAGCTGACGTATTTGAAACATTTTTTACATTTTTTATAAAATCGAACTCACAGCTGACGCATTTGAAACATTTTTTATGTACTCATTTCTTGCATAGCCGTAGTCATAGGACCACAGACCCTCGCATCCCTACAATGCCGGGACGGAGCACGTCGGGTTTTCACCCCCGGGGGGGTATATGTGTATGTCATAATTATTCAATGATGTAGTTGATGAATTATTTCAGTGTGTCATTAATTCTAACAGACACATGGCGTCGCTGTGTTGGACCTATAGAGTGTGTATAGATAGATCCATATACTGGACCTATACATTATGTGTAGATTGATCCATCAGGGGTAATTTTGTACACCGGTGTAGGTGATTGGTGCGTAGGGAGGTTTTTATTTGATGATACGATTCATTGTGTGTGTATAAGAAATAAATGTAATCAAATTGGTGGAATGTTGTATTTTGAGTATGTAATATTGACGACATGTTTCATCGTGTATATGTGTGAAATGAAATTTTTTAAATGATATGTGATATGATGACATGTTTCATCGTGTATCTATGTGAAACTAAATTAGATGTGATTTATTGTGTTTCATCCACGAAGATTAGGTAACAAGATGTACACAATACATTTCGTAAGAAACACATCGCAATAATGATACACATGCACATAAAAATAAATAGTTTTCTAGTGCATCGGTAACCCTAAGTGGGGATAAACCAAAAACATCATATTTATATCGACAAGTACTCACACATAGTGTAGAAAATAACTGTCAAGGAAGGTTTAATGCAAACTACAGTATTCTTCCGAATACTAATGCGTTTTACCTGAGCTAACAGCGAGGGGGGAACACTGAAATTCCACAGTGTCCCTCGCCATTTTGAGTAAGCATAGATCCAAATGCTACATAATGATACTGCGGTATATTACGAATATGGTAGATTACAAATGTATTCAGTCGACGTACCTTCTCTGTTTAACTCAACAACAGCAACATCTAATTGCTCTCACAAATTATGTACGTACTAGCATGTTGCGTGAACAAAAGACATCTACGAAATGGATCAAGTCTTCGTTTTCCATTACCGTTTAACAACACCAGGTACTTCAATCAAGATCCTGGACAAACATACCCCACACACAAGGAAAATCGTGACAACGAACTTGATCATTTGGTTTTAGCTCACTCGTCAGCCTTCGTAACCTTGCGGAACCCAGGCTTTGAGCTCACCCTTTTTGTGCTAAAAGTACTATCCGGTGGTGCTTGAGGTGGATCGAGGAGCTGTAGTGGCTTGTTCAAGCGAGTTGCTGCATTTTCAACTCCCTCAAAAACTGAAAGATTGGTTCGTCATCTTCAAAAATCAGGTGAATTTTGCTTCGGTTGACTACTACCAGGTATGTGCGAGTAATAACATGTTTCGAGAAGAAGAGCTGTTCAACAAAATGAGGAGGTGCAGTGACCATGGACATGATAGGCATCCAGAACTGAGCAACAATAGCTACCCGGACAATGGACAAGACTGGAACTCAGTTGAGGGAGGGCTCTTCATACACACGGGGAGTATCACGAACATCGCAAAGTCAACTTCACACCCTGGCGAGAGTCTTGGATCAAAAACATATATTTGGTACCCATACGAAGTACTCATAAACTATCGTACCTGGCATCCTATCTCCTACTTTACATGTTATTTTCCACGTAGCGGTGGCGGGTTGATGACTTCGTTCAGAATAAAGGTAAAATAAAGAGAGCGGGTATGATATGTACAAAAATAACAGCAGCAGCCGCAAATAACACATCCCATGGTTCAGCATAATAAACTGCGAGTAGAGAGCGGGGGTATCATACGTACACACTACTGTACAACATAATAATGGTAGCAAGGAAACTCTTCGATGCATTCAACCCATGAGAACACACGGGGAATAACAACACATACAGGTATTATACATGGATTTATGAGTCATCCCACGGTAGGGGCTACACTTTTTGGGGTAAAATGTTCCTGACCGGTTGAGCTCCCGAAGTGAGGAACTACCGGTTGGCATGTTACATTTTACGAGTGTATTTTATTTAGAACTAGCGAAGAGAAATGTTGATCAGGTTGCCCGAATGAAAATCTTGGAAGTCGTGTTTTGGGTGAGATACTGAGCTCCTCATGTCAGGAGCTCAGGGACTTATTGCTGCACCCCCTACCGTGGGATGACTCTTATCTGGTTCAGAAGCAAATCATTATTTACTGGTACCTGGTACATCTGGTACATAGTACCAGGATTAGCCAGGATACCTCGTTATATACTGGTACCCGGTACATGGTACCAGGACACCTCGTACAATATACCAACTAACAGTTGACGTATAAAATATGCCTGGATATAGACAGGAGTATCATACCTGGTACCTGTCGTACCAGGATATTCGGTACATGTGATACAAGGATACCTCTCCTGGTAGGTAGAGCGAATATGCACAAATGGCAGCAACGAATGCCACAAAAAACCTGGTACCACTATTATTATTATTATACTGCTACTATTGTTGTGTGCCCCGTAGCTTATTACTATTACGTCGACAGCTGTCGTTTATACATCTTCCATAAGAATAAGTTTTGTTGATTGGACTGCTACTTTTATTTCGAATTTTGGAACCCCATGGTGTGGTTATTTTATGATTATTGATGGAGCTACTGTAGGTACGTTATTGATACTATTATTTGTGTTGTTGTTATTACACGCCATTGAGAGAAAAGAGGTATTAATAGTATATACAAGGCTACGCTCCGCGGGCGGCTATACGCCGCCCGCTGAGCTCGCTCAAGGAAGCAGATAGAACACACACAGTG
>JBBMKB010067354.1:1588-14925 GCA_037833945.1 Alaria marginata
TTAGGTTCCTGGTACGACTGTTTTACCCCCCCCCTCCCCCCCCCCCTCCAGTCGACGAAACAGAGAAAAATGCTCCACACATAAAATGATATCAGATCAGAATAATAAGTATGATGCGACCAGGGTACTGCACCAATGCTGTAATCTGTAAATATTCATGTGGAGTATCGCTGCACAGTGCACGCGCATGCTCTTGCAGGGACACAAGACAAACATGCGCGCACGGAACCGAAGAGCGCGGGGGGGGGGGGGGGGGGGTGCATGCGCGCCGCGAATGACATGTGTTATGCATGCATTATTAGAGCCGTTGTTTGGCGGAGCGCGGTTGGTTCAATCGTTGTTCACCGCCTGGCGTAGCTTCGCCCACTGTGAAATGCCAAAAGAACCGCGACGGTAAGTCAAAACCCGTAGTATTTTATTCGTATGTTATTCGTATTTTTCGCGTTATTTCGCGCCTTGAATCGACTGAGAGGATCGCCAGCTTGCTATTATTATGGCCATTCTGTTTTACCGTACAAATCAGTGTCCTGCATGCGTGAGTGTATCTTCGGGTAAGAGGCAATCTCCTATGATATGTACGGGCGAGTACGATGATACCCTGTTGCTGCTACTCTGTGGCTGGGGACTGAAATTGGGCGCGTTGGTGCGGTGTACTTTCGCGCGCGAGAGTATAGTGCTTCCTTCGTGTAATACTTCCTAAAAAAGTGTCAGACTAAAGGTTTTTGGTTCGTCGTGCATTGCTGAGACGAGGTAAACATTACTCGTGATACAGTAACTGCTGGATGGACTGATCACTTCGTAGCGAAGCCTTCCTTCCTACATATTAGGCAGAGCGTTGCTCTGTGCTAGGTAGTATAGCTCTCAAGAGTTGACTTTGCGGCTCATCGACCGTGGCTGTAGCATTGGAAGGACGAATAAATATCACAAAAAAACACACGGAGCCGGCGAAGCTCTCTCCTCTAAGATCAACGGGCAAACCAGAACAAAACATGGGCCGATCGAAAAATGCAAAATAAATGCACTACCAGTACAATCTATCTAGACTATGGTGCCAGGTACGTAAAAACGCTGTACATGACGGATACAACGGCAGCACGCACAGCAGAGAACAAGAGGGGTTCTCGACACGATCTCTACCTCGGTCGGGTCATGAATGACATGACATCAAGGTGGGATCCAAAACAACCAAGCCCGCGGCAAAGCTCGCCCGTCGCAGCTCATGCACCCAGCAACCAGCACCCCGTTACAGTACTACCTACGAGTACCTACTATGATATCTATCTACCTAGCAGCTAGGTGCTACCTATACCCACCCACCCACCCACCCACCCACCCACCTACCCCCACCGGCACAGCGTAGCACCCGACTCACCGTCCCTGTAGTACCCAGTGTAGAGCGGCAGCTGGATAGTCGCCAGGTCTTCGTCGATCACGCCCGCAAGGAGCAGCTGCACGGGTCCGACCAGGCGCTTGTCGACGCTGGAGGGGGCGGGGCCGAAGTAGGCGAGCGGCACATCAGCGCCGATGGAGGGAGGCGCGGGCCTTACCTCGTCGTCGAGCTCGGCCTCCTCCTGTGCGTTGACGCCCGTGTAGAACGGAGAGGGGTAGAGGGCTAGCGCGGCTGCCGTAGCCAGGCGAAACATCGTTGCGGAAGAGGGCATCGTCGATTGATTCTGTCTGCTGTGCTTGCTTGCAGGTGTTTGTTGTCGTTGCTGCTGCTGCTGCTGCTTGCTGCTTGCTGCTGTTGTTGTTGCTGCTGCTGCAACTGTTACAGCTGTGTGTAGCTGCGTTTCGGTCTCGAGAAGTGGAGGAGGTGGTGTTGTGTTGTGTGAGGTGTGTGGTGTGGTGTGGTGCGATGTGGGGGTGGGTGGGTTGGTGGTGTGGTGCAAGCAAACGCATAATAACGGGTTCTCTCCCTCTCGCCTATCTCCCATCTCTGGACAGCCCTCGGGTGGATATGCGGCGGATCACGAACGGGGACTCCCCGGGCAGGCGTCAAGCCGCATCTTGCCGTTCTACCGTACGGAAAAATCCTGCCCCCTCAAAAGAAACATCTTCAACTTGCAACAACCATGGTTGTACTCGTATATACTTTCCTGCGAAAAACATACCACACTATGTACGAAAATATAAGGTTCGTTTGGTTACTATTATAAAATACAAACGATCCTTAAAATTCAGTCTATTTTGGCGCATATCTTGCAGCAGGCGCTGGCACACACAGCAGGCGAAAATCTAAAAACAGAGCGTAAGCAAAACAAGCACATTATCATCAGCACAAACAACATCGTCGCCGTTTTTTGTAGGCTGTGGTTGAGGTGACACTAGGCTCCACGAACACAGTAGTAGCAGTCTATCATAGCCTGATATTTACCATTCTGTGTCAGGTATCGTACACACACATATATATATACTCACCACTTTTGGTTTGTTTTATTTTTTTCCTGGGAGGGGTATTCTTCCACTCCGGAGTGACTGGAGCCTGTCCTGTGACCACGGACTTGATTTTTGCTATGAGTTAATGTGAGAACAACAACAACAACCTCGCGCGCTCCCTCGTGCACCGTCTATTTATTTTAGTACGAGACCACGAGAGCTACGTAGAGCCCTCAATAAAGAGTCTAGAGTCGAAGCGTTGAGCTGCTTGCGACAACTGCGACCCCATCGAAGTTGATTTTACTTGCCTGTGAAACTGGAAAGGCGAAAGGAGTTAGTTGGGTTTTTTGTTCGTGGGTCTATCTGCCGTTCGGTGTATCGGATGGTTTTGTGTATCCTTTCGGCCCTTGGCTCTTCCTTGTCTTCTTCCTCAAGTCTTGGGGTCTCCAGGCTCCAGGCTTTGACAAGAGCGAGCTATTAATATGAAAAATGTATAAACGAATAGCTGCTGTTAGTTCCTGTTGACAGGGTATATCCAAGGCTCTTGGAGTTACCGGACACACCCAGCACCCATCGCTCAAGCCGATCGACCGAGAATGCCCGAGGCAAAGACATCGGCCCGGCCCCGCCCGCGATCACCCCCGCTCTTCTTGCTGTGTTTTCCGTAGTCGTCGTCTGTACGCAGCACGTATGTATATATTTTATACCAGGGTATATAGCTTACGTGCACAACAGCAGGCAGCAATAAATAGCTCTCTCTTCTTCTTTCTGCTCTGTCCCCCTCTCTCGTCTATTCCACACCACCACCACCACCACACCACAGCTCACAGCTACATCGATCAGCCAGTTACTTAGATAGATTTTTGATTTTTTTGAGTCCGCAGCAAACCCGCGAAGATGAGGGACCATCAAGAAGCTGCGTAGCAGATACTCGAAGAAGATAGATATAGGTACGTAGCGGCAGTCGATGTCATAGAAGAAGAAGAAGATAGATGTGTATGAGTACACTTACTTATAATACTTACAGCTAGAGTACACCAAAATCCATCCCCATCCATCCCCAGATAGATCCATTTTTCTTGTGCTGTGTGTATTATTTAGAAAAAAGTATAACATCAGCCGTCGACGTATAGCCTGATGATGACATTATGGCTGCTCTTTTCTTTTATCACACCGCCAAAAAAAAAGGCATCTTGTTTGTTGTATATTTGTTTGTGAATCGAAGCTTCCCCCCCTGGGGGAAACTAACTGGAGAATCATGTTAAAAAAAACATGAATGACGATTTTTAGACAGACTAAAGATTTAAACATGAATGACGACTTTAAGACAGACTGGAGATGTTATGCTTTTTCATAGTAGTAATAACAGCGCGGCCACAAGAAGCGCGACCGAGCTGCCGGGGTAGGGCGGGCGTACGTGTCAACTTCAATGTACCTGTTGGGGGAGTGTGTCTGAACTTCAATATACCTGTTGGGGGGGGGGGGTCTGAACTTCAATGTACAGTACAGGACACCTAATAAGAAACAGAAATAATAATACAGACCCAGGCTGAGTTTCTTATTTAGGAGGGGGTGTGTTCTACACTAACTAACTTCAGCATAAAGGCTCCCGATTTTCTTATTTTCCTGTAAATCTCAGCCTGAGTTTCTTTTTAACCTGTTTCTTATTAGGTGTCCTGTCCTGTACCTGTTGGGGGTGTGTGTCTGAACTTCAATGTTGGCGTACTTGCAGGGGGTGTTGTCTGAACTTCAATGTACGGAGCTGTTGTAGTAGTACCACACGAGCGCAGCATGGATGGCGATAGTTGCACTACTACTGCAGCAATTGCACGCTCTTCTTCCTGTTTCACACCGACAGTGATACATTCACAAAAATCTGTAGGTTCCCCTGTTTTTGTTAACCACATTAATTACAGGTACAACAACAGTAGATCCGGAGTTAGTTTACAACGCGCCCTTGCTCGAATAAGAAATCCGACTTGCGTCAGCTTTCCTGTTTCTTATAATTACACGAGGTCTCCTGTACTTAAAGCAGTAGCATTAATCCTTCTTGGGACCCAGAAATGGCGATTTACAAAACGACAAGAAGGTGCGGTCTCGTCCACCTTCTAGGAACAGAGTCCAGCCATAGAACAAGAATCAGTATAGTATCATCATGCGCGAGTGCCGTTGATTTACTTCCTGGGCACTTTGGACACAACAACCCCTATCCCAGCAGCCCTCGCTGCTTTGCGTTGCCGATGCTGTATTGGACACATAATTTCGACCATTTCCCTGTGACGCCCCGGGAGTAGGTAGCGGAAAAAAAAAAAACGTATAATATGTTTTGCCTTATTTGCTATGGAAGGAACCGTTTCAACATGCAAAGCGATCACACAACAAGCATTGGGCTCTGCATCATGTCTCCCCTGGTGGTGCATACTTCTAGCCTACCGGGTACGGAGCGAATCAAGGCAGGAAGCCAAAGGGCGGGTGGATGTTCGCTTCAAACCGAGCGCAGCTCGTACGTAGCCCAGAGAGCACAAACTTTGCTTTTGCATCGCAACAGCCGCCGGTGGTGCACACGCTTTTAGTACATCCATGAAAATCCATGAACTTGTGAATTTGTGAATTTGGCGTGCACGTGGGATCGTTAACATTTCTTGCTCCGTAAAAATCTGGAGAAAAAAATCGACCCGGTGTGAAAAGGCAAAACGTGTGCAACTCGTATCGTACGTACTTTCGGGTGGAAGGTGTGTCTTTTTGCGGTGAAAGAGTTATTATACTCCCATTAAGTGCACTTTCTGAGACCAACAGTGTTCAAGCAAGTGCACTTTTTTTTAGACATAGTGGTCCCCCTCCTGTGACAAATCAAATGTCACCTCACAACAAGAAACGAAACTAAACAAAGCGTGTGATGCACCTCGCGAACGAGGCAAGGCGCACGCGCGCGGGGGGGGGGGGGGTGGGGGAACCTTCCCCCTTCCCCCCCACCCAACCCTCCACCCACCCACCTATGCCTGTGCGCCTTCACCGCCGCCAGGGAGAAAAATCCATCAAACACGGGGATATCCTTCTCCTGCACCACCACTACAAACCGCTCGATCCCCGCCTCTACGAGCCCTTCCATAATGGCCAAGATGACCGGCTTGCAGACGCCGTCGTGGTCCACCACCGGGAACAGCTCCTTCTTCACCACGGCCGAAGCCGGAAACATGCGCGTGCTGAGGCCCGCCGCGACGATGACCGCCGACCGCACCCGGCGAGGGTGCAGCAGACGTCGCGACGGCAGTGATGATGGTGGCGGTGATGAAGACGGCAGCGATGATGGTAGCGGTAAACACGACGACGACGACGATGACGGTGACGATGACGGTGGTGGCAGGGGGTGTGACGCGATTTTTCCTCCGCCGACGCACCCGCCACCAACGTCGCCATTTGCGGGCAACAGCGATGCATCCTTTCGCGGTTCTTTGGCCGGTGTATTGCCGTTGGTGGTAGCAACATGGCCATCGTTGTCGTCGCCGCTCACGCTGCAAGCGCTCGCTCCCGATCGTATGACGGTGACGGGTAGGACACAAGACATTCCTGGAAGAAGATGCACGGTCAAAAATGTGTCAGCACTTAGATTCGTGGGGGGAAAGGCGGCAGCAGGCAGAAAAGGTAGCACACGATGCGGAATAGTATATAGCGCCTTTACAATGCCTCTGCTCAGCAAGGAGGGGTGTCGCGCACAAAACAGGTTCGTGCTGCGTATACACGGCACGGCGATCTACTGCGCGGCCTTTTGATCGCGCAACCAGAAACAGCGGCGTTTCACGAGTCACAAAACGAAATTGACGCGCTCACGACAGGGCTGACATCCTAATATTGAAAACATCAAGAACTGAAAAAATCAAGCCATTGGGTTATCATCTTCGGCCATTTCAGCGCGCACGCTTTGTTTTCTCGTGCGTCTTGTTCGGCTATTTCCGCGCGCAAGCAGCGATCGCTCGTCCGCCCCACCCCTCACCCATTTCTTTCAGCACCCGAGTGAGCTCTGTCTGTTCCTCGCGACCCCGAGCCAGCAGCTGCACACTCCCGTCGCCCTGGGCGCCTACTCCCTTGATGCCCCACGTCAGCCCCCTCACCCTGAAAGTCGACGCCGCCGTCAAACCCGCCAGATAAACGAAGAGAGTCCGAAAAATGGAAGTAGAGTTAAGAAGAGATAAAGTAGACTAGGAATAAGAGCAAGGCGCAGATTAGAGTAAAGCGAGACTAAAGAATACATACGTAAAACAGAGATAGGGTCAAGTATAGATAACGTTCGTACAAGAGATAGAGTAACGAGAATACAGTAGAGAGAGCAACGTAGAGAGAGCGTAACGTAAACACAAACCCCAAGTAGAAATGAGATGAAGCAAAATTGCAGATACGACCTACGTAGACCAGAGGTGTACAGGGAGAGTCATCTATATTTCAGGCGAGAGTGCCGCTCGAGTGTGCTCGACTCGGCCAGCCAACCATCCGAAGAGCCAGTCGATATAACAGTAATTGCGCTAGTGGCAGCGCGTTGTGCGTGCCGACGCCGCCCTACGCTCTGCCTAGTTGCCGGCCACTTTTCTGATCGCTATCTACTCGCTTGTCTAATCACTATCTACCTGCTTGTCCAATCGCTATCTGCCTGCTTGTCCAATCGCTATCTGCCTGCTTGTCAATCGCGAGTGCTGGTGGCAAAGTTTGAAATCCCTACTCGTATTTCGGGCGGCACCCACGCCTCAAACGGACGTGGTAAGCACCATCTCACCTATCGTCGGACATCACAGCGTGCAACAGCGGGCTGGAGAACTCAGAAGGGCAGATTGGTATGGCGCACTCGTCGAAGCATTCCTGCTCGGGATGGCACGGAAGCGCACCAAAACAAGGGGGTGAGGGAGGGGAGAGAGAGGGGGGAACACTTTACTGCACGCGAGGGGAAATCGCCGTCACCGCACAAACGAGCGGTACGCAAACTCGAAAGAGGTTGTGGAATGTGGCCAACCTGGACGTAATTTAACGACGCCAAATGCGAAAGAGACACCTAAAGACAGCATACCTTAGCTCACGCGCCTCGATCCCGCGTTTTCCCGCGCATGAAATTGCTACAGGCTAAAACTATCTGTCCTCGCTCAACTTTGGCATGAACATTGAACCGCCCATTTTGGAGCAGCAAACGCAACACAAAAAAAAGTGAGCAGCGTAAAAACTCGCCGCGCACCGAATAATATAATATGCATCCAAACCAGCGATACGCCCCTTGTCGATGTCGTTAGAGTTACACAAACAGTACAATAACATCCAGAAAGCTTTGTCGAGGCCTCAGAAACACGTTCTCGCTATGTAGCGTTCGCCACAAAGAACGCCAAGAACGAAACATCCGTAAACCAGACCGCGTCGTCCCGGACGCTCGACAACGAGAGACGCCTCGTGGTTATATAGCACTATAATACCCACTAGCCTACTTAGGTAGTCAGGCTGATGGGTAGTGCTATATAGTCAACAACGCTGACGCCCGAAAGACGCAACCCATCCACCATGAGCAACCCCCCCCCCCCCCCTCCTCTCCCATCATCCACGTGCACACACCTGCGCCGCCGCCATGACGCGGCCAAGCCCTTCTGCGTCGCCCTTCTCTATCGCTTCTACTGCTTTCCACGCCCGTGCGGTGTTCTCCCTCATGTACTCATGCACCCTTTCCTGAGTGCTGTCCTGCGCGATGACAGCCAACACAATCAGACGACGTCGTGACGTTGACGAGACGAAGCGGAGAAATCTACATATGGGTCGACTTGTCGACGCCACCGCAACTTGAGCCGCCCGCTTGGCCCCTTGGGCCATGCTGCGGTATCGGGGGTACCTGATTTGGCGCAGGTTCCTCACTTGAGGAGCTCCATACCTCACCCAAAAAGACGACAATGATAGAAAAATTGTGCGCGCCACCCGATAATCAGTCCCAACGGCTATAGGCACAATCTAAAAAATACTTGACACAGTACGAGTATACGAATGGCATTTCAAATATATTCGGCAGACATTCAGGTGAAGGAGCTCCGTCAGCCAGAAAATGTTTGGCCCAAAATTACCTCCTCCACCTTAGCATGGCTCCCCTTACCCCTTCCCTTAGCAGGTGAACACGCTGCACCCCTTCGGTGGGTCACAACAACATAAGAAAAAACGAAGTCGCCTGCGTTGGAGCGCCGAGACACCGCTCGCTACTACGGTAGTTACGCGGTGCACCCAGTCAGTGTCATACGTCGACTTGTGGGGCAGTCATCCACCGTCTAAGCCGTCTACGATAAAACAATAAAGACAACACAGATGCAACAGACTCCCGCGCACGCACGTCCGGGGACACCAACCAACCCCTTCCACCCCCTCTCCGGTGCTGAGGGAAACTGAGCTGAGCTGAGCTGGGCTATGATGCATCGGTGACCCCTCACGTTCCTCGAGAGGGAGGGACGACGGAGGAGGCGGGAGGGAAGGTTGGAGGGAGCACTCTCGTGGTGTAATGTGCTCCCGATACGGGGTGGTCCTGATCCGACCCCCGTCCTTACCTTAGCGTGCGGGAAGCAGTCGTTGAGGCATGTCAGCATCTTGACCGTGTCCTTCGACCCGTTGAGGTCCGCCACCACCAAAAATATACCGCACACCGGAGGGGCGACCTGCGGATCAGGCGTCCGAGAGAGATGTTATGCGCCGACCATGAGCACGTATATACGTCGCCGGCGCATACGCCGCAAGGGTAGGGGGCGTAGACTACGAGTGAGTGTTCTTTTCTACGAGAACAAAAACCGCGATCAGAATCGTCAGGACGGATGATGCACCGCTCAGGAAATTTGCCAACAAAGAACGCCTGGAAGGTGGTAATATGGTTGAGAGGGAATCACCCACCCGGAGGTGTGGTGTTTTTGTTTGGCAGGGCCCGGTTCATCGCACGCAGGTAGGCGCGACAAGGAGACGAACAACACGCGCCCCGTGCCGTCATATACGCCCATGACACCGGGAAAAAACAGTCCGTGTCAGGTGTAGCTACGCAAGAAAGACATTTCGTGCCCGCAGTTTCCTAATTTTGATTTAGCTTCAAAAGTAAGCGTTCGTGTCAATTTCCGCTTGCAGTCTACCGGGGGGAAGAAGGGAAGCCACCTGCGACCACGGCTTGTCCAGAAGCTTGCTGATGATAAAATTTCTTACGAGTTGAGCTGAAAGTAAATGTGATGATGAAAAAACAATGTTGCCGAGCTGTTCTGCGAAGAGCAAACACACTCGCCCCGCAAATTATGCACGCGTATTCTACTTCAAACAGCGCACGATGACGAACACGCGTCGGGCTTCTGCGGTAGCTGCCCGTTCGATCAACCGTCGGAGTGCAAGCCCAGTCCAAGGCGAGGTAATTTGCCCCGCATTCCTCGGTCCTCATTGTTTCAATTTACACACAAACAATGGCCCTGCTGTAAGCGCATCGGGAAGGCCGCTGTTCAGCTACCGAAACCGCTAATTCGACATACTGAGCAGCAAGGTCAAGCCGTGACGTTTTTGACAGTCTATTCGATCGACCGACCGACCGATCGACCAACCAACCAATAAACCAACCAACCCACCGACCTCGTAAATTTTCACGTCTTCCCCGTCGAAGAACATGGTCGCCACGTGATTCTTGCCGAGCGCGCAGCACTGGTCCATTCGGCCGCACTTGCTCCCTGCGCGGCCCTCGCCCAGGTGCGCTAGCTCCATCACCTGGTGACAACACACGGCGCCGAGGCAGAAGGACGTGGTTGGTGAGAGAGAGAGACACACACAGAGGCACGCGTATTGCGCGCGCGTCGCATATTTTTGGTACACGCAGTTCCCATTACCGAGGACATTCCCGCCGTGTTCAATTTCAGACTCGGGGGGGGTGTAATCATTTATTGCATAGCCGTAGTCATACGACCATAGACCCTCGCATCCCTACAATGCCGGGACGGTAGTCATACGACCATAGACCCTCGCATCCCTGCAATGCCGGGACGGAGCACGTCGGGTTTTCACCGACCAGGCAGACATCGCGTGGGGGGCTGCAGCAGTACGTAGACAGCTCCAAAAGGGAGCGAACGGTGAAGCACTTCGCGTGATGGTGCTGGCCACTACCGACAGCAGCACGTACTGGTTTGGTTCACCTGCAAGTAGCAGCAGCAACGCCAGCGCCAGCGCCAGCCGGCGTCAGCGTATCGTACGATCTGAAGCCGCATCTCGCCTACAACCAAAACTCACGCACCGCAACAGTAACCAATGAACCGGAAATCGATACAATACGCAGCACACAACTCCTTGAGAAAAGTAACGGCTTGCCGGTACACCACAAAACCAGGCCAATGATAACCGAATTAGAGCTCCTGCCCCGATAACCAGACCGAGCACCAAGCACACCGACTCAAGCGCGTTGAACATACCTGCGGGACGCTCAGCTCCAGCCCGTACACGAGGCACAGCGCGCGCACGACGAGTACGCACACGGCAGCGCTGCTGCTCAGCCCCTTCTTCATGGGGAGGGTGGTCAGGTAGTTGTCCACGGTCACTCCGTTGGGAACGCACGCCCTCCCTGTCTCCGCCTGCGCACCGCCTTCGTGTCCGTGGCCGCGGCCGCCGTTGGGCGAGCCGGACAAGCCGGAGGAAGCATAGAGGCCGAAGCGGGAGCAGACGACCGACGCCGTTCCCGCAACGTACATGTAGAAGCCCCGATCTCGGATAACGCCCTCGAGAGCCTGCGGGACGTACGCGTCAGACGGTTGGGTGGGTGGGTGGGAGGCTGAAAGGGCAGACTGGCCGAACAAAAGTGGGGCAGGAGCGGGTCGGAGTCGTCTTTCGCGACTCGTCTGAGTCTCGCAACTGGTCTCTGTCTCGTCAGCCGGTCGTCGCAACTCTGGAGTTAAAAACGGAGCACGAAAACCGCAGCTTGCGGGGAAGGTAAGGTGAAGGCGCATCGGTCGATCGTTCCACGACACCAAGTAACCCAGGATGCTTGCGCCTGGCGACGGGTTTGCTTCGCTGTTCGATGAATGCGCGAGATGCAACGACCTACGGGAATTAATAGGAGAGCTTCGCGGAAGAAGCAGCCGCAGCAGTGGCAGCAGCAGCAGCATCAACAACCACACCAGCAGCCACACCAGAGACAGCAGCAGCAGCAGCAGCTGATGCAGATGCAGCACAGAAGCAGCAGAGTGGTGCACCAAAATCACACCCGTAGTTACAGCCAGCAGAAGTGGCAGCAGTACCAGTATACAGCAGACAGCAACAACAGACGGATCTACCGGTGCAATACGATGAGGGCTCAGATCGTGTCGGCGCAGTTGAGTGCACACTACTGTATAGACTACTGGTACACTGGTAGCAGCAGTGGCAGGCCGCCACAACAGACGGTTACGCCGGTGCTCGTGCTGTATATATGGGCTCGCTTGGTGTCGTCGTACCGCTGTTCTGTACCAGGTACATGAGATAAAATGCGTTCGAAACCGAAGCAGACCTCAAGCAGACCTCACCTCCTCGGTCATGGCGACATCCAAATCCGGAGTAGGAGCAACACCACCGCCACCACCACCACCAACAGCGCCAGTAGCGGTGTCCTTTGTGCTGCGGCCCAACGGCGAACAGACCTTGAAAACGAGTCTCCCGTCTGTTCTCTCCCGGACTCGCGCGTGCAGGCCCTCCTGCGTGGTGGCTACAAGGGTGATCCCGGGAGGGATACTGCGGTTGCGATCTCGGTACCCCGCGGCCCAGTCGGTATGCTCGCCTATGACACAAAGCTGTCGGGTGGTTTCGGAGTGAGAGACACGACGTACACACGAGCGTGAGGTACGAACAGGAGGAGGGGGGGAGCGGAGGGATTGTCAATGCTCTTCGGGTGGAAAATATGCGGCACAGATGCAATTCCCCCAATCCCATACTAAAACCTTGTCACTACTACATCATTTTCGGAGAAGGCGGCTCCTCCAGATGCAATATGTGCCCGCATGAAAAACTTGTCCAGACTTGCTGCCGTCTATGAGAACGTTGGTACGCCCCTGCCATACTTGAACGCGTATAGTTATAGCGCTGGTGTGCGCTGTGCTCGTGTCCATCTTGCTTGCGTACCTCAGAAAAGTGGCCTAGCCGGCCCCAGCTACAGCAGCGTAGATACGAGGTTTCTACTCTGTAGTACCAAATGCACGTACGAAATCAATATGTAAAATCAGCTGCATACCAGCTATCAGGGATTGCGCGATACACCCCGTGCCGCTGGTCGGGAAGAACCATGCCGAGAATGTAAGGAGCCTAAGGACGCCGAAGTTGGCTTTTCAAGCTCCGCCTTCTTCTCGCGTCAACGAAGGTGCTTCGCGTCCTTTTCATCGGTCAACAAGACCTTGCAAGCTTGCAAGTGCTTTGGCGATACTGGTGCAGCTACGATTATTCCGTGCACCGCACGTCTACCTTACTGTAGCTATGAGCCTTTTTGAATTTCCAACAAGGAGGATGTTCTTTCTGAGAGGAATCGGAAGAAAGTCCCTGTCCTGTGGGTACCCTGGAGCACAACACGTACGTACCCGACCAGGAACGAAGACATCGTGCAGGGCACTGTCGTGTACTCCGTTGGCAGTGGCCATCCTGCTGCCTTGCGCTTCAGCTTGGAAGGTAGGGGGTGTGTGGACGGCGGAGCAGCGGAGGTGTGCGATTTTCGATTTTGAAGTGACTGTCATTTCCGACGGATGTTGAGTTTTCCCGACGGAAATTCCGACAGTCTGACCGATCCGACGTGTTTTTTGTTATTCGTTTTTTCGTTTTTCGGTGTTCGTATTTCCGTCGCGGCGATCGAAAAAATCGATGAAACGGTTGAAAAAAATAAAAACATAAAGCGAACGGCCCCTACGACTACAGCATGTGTGTGTGTGTGTTCTTCACATTAAACCGTTCTTTCTACCCGTCGACATCCAGCACAACCAGTGTCCGTGCCG
>JBBMKB010067365.1:0-14923 GCA_037833945.1 Alaria marginata
CCCCCCCTCCCCCGCCCTCCCGATCCCCGCCCCCCGATGTCTTGATGAAGACACGGGAGCCTTGTATACGTTCGGATGGGGTAAATCGTACTGCCTTGGGGACGGGACGGGCGGGAAATGTCAGGGTCGGGCGCAGCCGGAGCGAGTGAAGCCTCTGACGCGCGCTAACGTTGCGCACGTGGCCTGCGGTACGAGCCACATGGCCGCCTTGGTCAAGCCGCGCCCACCACAGAAGCAGAAAAAGTAGAACGCTACGTATGGTTTTTGTTCCTTTTGTTGTAGGAGGAAGGGCAGCTCTACTGGTCGATGTAGCTATCGGTACTACTGTAGATACGGTACCTTCCACGCGTCTGTGTGCCGTCGCCGCCCTACGTACGGGTATTTTGCTCTTGTTGTTCCGTTTTTGCCTTTGTTTTCTTCCCCACTTCGTAGTACGATTTTTGAAATATGTTTTCAACCGTGCGTAGGCGTGGAGTGTAAAAGTCCACGGAGTTGCGGTGTACCTTAGCTGCTTGCTGCTGTGGTGCTGTTTCTGCTCCCGCTTCCGTCTACGCTGGATGTCTGGGGTGATGTTGATTGACCCTCTGGCGTATTGTGCCTTGCTTTGACTGCAATTTGTCTGCCCCTATGTCTCCTTTCCGAAGAATGTTCCCCAGTAACCAATGACATTCCTGCCGTATCAAAGAGTGCTCCTCTGCTACAGCATTGCTTTTCGTGTCGATTGTTGTTGCTTGTTGCCAGTATGCCCCTGTATCGGTAAAGTGCGCGCGGGCCGTCCAGCGCGGGTCGTTGGCCGACTTGTTGATTCTAGCCAGAGGTCGTGACGACGTGGTTTTTTACCACCGGTTGCCAATGGGGGACGAACAGACTATTTGGCTCTTTGGCTGCATGTGCGCTGGGGGCTACTCGTAGCTTAGATGCGCCCGATGTTTATTCGTGTCGAAACGTTTTTGGATTTGGTGCCAACCGCCTGCTGGTCGTGGCGAGTGTTGTAGAAACTGCCGGTAGTCAAGAGGTGTTGTCCTTGTTGCGCATGCTTCGAGCTTGCGTCCCGTGTGCTTGGTGTGATGTGGTGTGTACTCTCGTCAGTACCGTATTCGCCGACGGGTGTATACCACGCCAAGCAAAGCAACTGCCTTGGTTGTGCAATCATGCGGTTGAGCAAGCGAGCGCAAGAGCGGATCACGAAAAACACAGCGGATGCTATCGATGCGGCTATCATAGTGCAAGCGAGCATGCGGTAACAGTAGAAAGATACCACGCCCAGGCGTGTGATGTAGCGGCGGCGCGCTGGTGGACAAATGGTTTCTGGAAGAAGCAAAAAAAGTCGAACAAGAAATAACATGCTTTACACATGGAAATACAATACAAGGTATAGTTGTTGCTCTGATGGGACCGGTGATTGGAGAATCTGGCGAGTTCAGAGAGTGAGCTGCTCCCTAGAGGTATCCTCTAGAAGCCAAAACTTGAAGCAATAGTGGAACCTTGCCTTCACTTTATATCTTCAAAGAACCTGCAGATCTACTGCAACTTGTATCATTTCGGTCGATGCTGATCAACAATCACTAACGTCCTATCTTGGGATAGAACCAACCCGCGGCCAACCCACTTGCCGCTGGACAAGGCCAGTGCATGGAGATGATAGGCTCGACGGCATTCTGTTGATCTGTGCCCTAGGTGATGAGAGGCTGCCCACGGTGTCATTCGCGTTGGACACATTTTTTTTGTTTTGCTATGGAGAGAGATGGGTCATTTTTGTACGCTGTTTCGGCATATTTTGTACCTGGTACACACCAGCTGCCAAATATTCCCCAGTTCATGGGGTTTCTACAAGTAAAATTGTTTTCTTTTCTAGACGGTTTTCGATGCCCGAACTCGTCTCAAGCATGACGCTGCTCATTCAAAAAAAAAATGGTGCGTCTTACGGATCCCAGATTATTTACCCCCAGACGGCCGTGAGTACCGATAGCTGGCGCCCAGACCGGCGACCTGCGACGCTTTCCAGCTTCTGAGATGGCGTGTGTGTTGAGTCACGCCATTCGACGGCCAGCTAGTTTTCACGTGTGATCTCTTCACGATCACACATAGAAATGTTTACAGCTACACCGCTACGTACGAATGAGTGGTCAATTTTTCGATTATTACGAGCAAGAAACAAGGGAACATGTTGTTCGTCAGAGGCTTTACCCGTTGAGCTATATACTTCAATCACAACAAAATATGTGCTAGAGTTTGATTCTCGTCCGCAACGCTTGTTCACAAAAAAGTGTGGTTTGTGGAAAATATTACTTAGAAGGCCTGTCTAGTGTCATTACTCAGTCCGTGGCGAGGGGAGGTTCCCGGAGGTCAATGCTGACGAGATTTGGTGCTACAAACTCCAAAATAATATATTTTGTTATTTAGAAGCTCTACACCGTTGGGCTACTTTAGTGACGTGATTGAAATAGCTCACCGGGTAGAGCATCTAACTCGTCAAAACAGACAACGAGGGTATCTCTTACCCCATCTGTGTGCTGAAGCTCGGAGGATACTTGCAGGCGTAGACCCAACTAAGGTTCCCAGCTTTTGTTAACGACGGCGCGCCACGTTCGGGATGCTGCCGACGGCTGTATCGACGCTAGGCACGCGGCCGACGATAGTGATAATTAAAAGACGCGGGCCAAACTTGCAGGAGATCAGCTGGAGCCCGTGATCTCGCTAAACCGCGCTGCCATTTCTTCTTTGCTTTCTGGAAGAAAATACGACAAATATAACACACCAGGTCAACGTACGCCATCGGAGATTGCGTGCACGGACTCCACATAACGGCGTTGCGGATGCCACCCATCTTGGAAACGGCGATCTGAGTGGCGGTGGGAGGGGCGGGCGTCGTGGCGCAGCCAACGTCAAGCGGCCTTCCCCGCTCTACAGTAGCTTCTGGGTTCGTTATGTCTGAGAACGTTGGTTTGAAGCAAAAGGCACCCATTTAGTCGGGGACAGCGGTTCAGGCAGCGCAGGTCAAGGATATCGGGAAGCGCCTGACAAGCGAGGAATACCTGATCAACCGTCACCAACCTGTACTACATGGACGCCGTCGGGGCCGGTATCTGGGGACCCTACGATGTTCCGGGAGGTGCATCAATCACACCGAAAGCAGCGGCGGTACCGGCGGCGGTACGAACGGCGAAAAGCGCATCAATTTGTCCGGGGCAACGCCGGTAGGGTTGTCCAATACGGTGGTACGTGTGGCTCCACCCCGTAATGCTCGGAGTTGTTGGGTTCGAAGGCATCGACACTTTTGAAAAGGGCCTGTTAGTATGGCATCCGCTACGCTGGTAATCACCTCCGTCGCCATTGCTGCGATCTGCGTTGAGCGAAGCATCATAAGCATGGGAGATTCGGACGTATCAAAACCTAGTAGCTGGAAGCATGAAGCAATGTTAACCAGCACACGATCCCATCCCCCCTTCTCACGGGCGTGTCGGAAGCGACGAGGCCGCAATAGAATAGGATATTGTGCTGAAAGCATTGCTTCATACCACCAGTTACTACGGTGCGACGCCTCCGAATCTTCCATGCCCATGCTGTTCCACTTGGTACCAACCGCACCGATGGCGGCGGAGGTGACTACCGGCATAGCGGACGACACATTAACAGGCACTTTCACTTTTCTGAAAAGTGTCGATGCTTAAAAGTTCGGCAACTCCGAGTAGTTAGGGGTGGACCCAAATGTGCCCCCCGATCGGACGCCGTCACCGGTACTGCCACTGTCTCAATTGATGAGCTCTTCATCGCCGTTACCGGCGCTACCCTCGATGTATGTGATGCATCTCGCGGTACATCGCAAGGGCCCGAGCTGCCAGGCTCGATGACGTCGATACTTTGGTGACTGTTGCTCGGGTATTCCTCGCTTGCCAAGCGCCCCCCAATGCCCTTCACCTGCACCGCCTTAACCACCGCCCCCGACTTGATGGGTACCGTTTGCCCATACCGAGCTAAGCCGCTTGATGTTGGCGACGCTATAACGCCACCCCTTATGCTGGCTAATATTGTTTCATGCCACCAGGCACTAGAGTTTTGCTCCTCCGAATATTCCATGCCCATGCTGTTTCACTTAGTGCCATTCGCATCGATGGCGGCGGATGAGGTGACCAGCGTAGCGGGCGACCCACGAAGGCACTTTCAGTTTTCTGAACGGTATCGATGCCTTTAAACTCGGCAAGTCCGAGTTGTACGAGGCGGAGAAAAACTTACCAACACATTGGACGCCGTTACCGGCGCTGCTCCCCACGCAGTTGATGCACTCTTCGCCACCGATACCGGTAGCCGCTTCCAACGCTATTGTTGCTATGGGCGCTGAGTGGAACAGCATGGGCATGGAAGATTCGGAAGCGCCTAAACCTGGTGGCTGGTGGCATGAAGAAATGTCAGCCAGCCCACTATCTTAGTTTCCTGGTCTTGTCAGAACCGTTACAGGCGCGCCGGGGACATAGGCGCTCCAAGCTGCACTGGGTCAACGAGCATCGTCGGAGATTGCGTGACCGGACTCCACACAACGGCGTTGCCGATGCCGCCCACTAAGGAAAAGGCGGCAGAGGTGCCGTCGGGAGGGGCTGTCGTCATGGTGCAGCCTAAATCAAGCAGCTTTCCCCGCTCTACAATCGCTCTTGAGTTCGGTATGTCTGATATTTTCGGCACGACGCGAAAGGCACCCATTGAGTCGGGGGCAGCGGTTCAGGCGGCGCAGTTGGGGCACAATGGGGAGCGCCTGACGAGCGATGAATACCTGAGCAACCATCATAAACGTGTATTATATGGACGCCGTCGGAACTGGTAGCTCGGGACCCTACCATGTGCCGGGAGGTGCGTCAATTGTATCGAAAGCAGCGGCGGTAACGGCGGTGAAAAGCGCGTTAATTCGTCGGGGGCAACGCCGGTAGCAGTGTCCGATGCGCTGGTACGTATGGCTCTACCCCACATAACTCGGAGATGCCGGGTCCGAAGGCATCGATATCTTTGAGATAACTGAAAGTGCCCATTGATATGTCATCCGTTACGATGGTAATGGCCTCTGTCACCGATGCGGTCGGCGCTGAGTGAAATAGCATAGGCATGGAAGATTCGGAGACCTTGAAACCCAGTGCCTGGTAGCATGCAGCGACGTTAGCCAGCACACTTTCCCATTCTCCCGCGGACTCGCCGCTTCCGACGCAACTGAGAGAATGGGATAGTGTTATGGCTGACATTTGCTGGGTTCTACCAGCCATTGCAATAGGTTTCGACGCCTCCGAGTGATCCGTGTCCATTGTGCTTAACTTAGTACCAGCGGCATCGATGGCGGCGGAGGCGGCTACCGGCGTAGCGGATGATCTAAGCACTTCCGACGTTCTGAAAAACGTCGATGTTCGAATACGGCAACTCCGAGTTGTAGAAGATGGAGCCAGCCGTACCACGCCATCAAACGCAGTTACTGTCAATGCCCCCAACGCGATTGGTGCGCTCTTCAACGCCGTCACCGGCGCTGCCCTCGGCGAAATTGATGCGCCTCCTGTACATCGTATAGCTCTTAGTTTCCGGTTCGATGGCGTCCATAAGTGATTGACCTTTATTCAGGGATTCCTCTCTTTTCAAGCGCCCCCCAATGCCCTCCACCTGCACCACCTTCACCGCCGCCCCCGACTCAATGGGCACCTTGCGCTTCATACCGACATTCTCAGACATACCGAGCTCCCCAGCTACAGCGGGGAAGGCCTGATGTCGGCTGCGCCATAACGCCACGTCACTAGCAACCAGGCTTCAACGCCTCCGAATGTTCCCACATGCTGTTTCACTCCGCGCCAATTGCATCGATGGCGGCGGAGGCGGCTGCCGGCGTAGCGGCTAATCTAGGCACGTTCAGATTTATAGAAAGTGTCAATGCCTTCGAATTCGGCAACTCCGAATGGTACGAGGGTGGACCTAAACATATTGGTCGCGTCGGAAGCGACGACAGTTCCGGTGGCAGCGGCAGTGGTGATGTTCTAGCTGTCTACTCGCGCTATAGTAGCATTCCATCGAACGTAGAGTCATTGGTTTTAATGTTATACCAATATACTAGAGAACCATCACCCCGACGACGCTTGTCAGTGGAAAACACTAGCTTTAGATTCTTGGGTCGGCGACGCAGCAGCGACCCTCAGAAAACGCTCCCAGTCTCTAGCAACGCCGCCGTCTCCTCGCAACAGCCCATCACGCCCACGACCCAGCGCCCGCACAATGCACTCCCTCAGCTCGCCCGGGGCGGCCAACGCGACGGCCTTCGTGACGTACTCGTCCGTTGTCACGGCCACGAGTCTGTTAACGAGCGAACAAGCGTCGTCGCTGCTGGGCACGGCGTCGACCTCTGCCCCTGTCCCTGCTCTTCTGCCAACGCCGTCCTCGTCCCTGTCAAAACCACGCTCTCTTGTCCGTAGGCTGCTTCTGTCTGAGCTGCTGTGATGTTTTGCTATGTGGCCATCATCCGCCGTCTTGCCTCCTCCTTCCAGGGAAGCAGCAGCAGCGATTGACGCGGCAACGGCTCCGGTAGTGGATGCGACGGGCGCTCCGGCATCGGCCGCATCTTCCTCTTCGTGGTCTGCCGTGTTCCGCACAGCGGCGGCGCCGGCCGCTGCGATGATCATACCCTCGGCGAGCCGGTGAACGCTCTGCAGCACACCGGCCGTCACGACGGGGGTTCCACACGTCAAAGCCTGGTCGATTCAAGTTATCAAGGAGGGAAAGAAAAATTGTGCTCTCGTTATTGCAAGCTTGCGCGATGGATCTAACTAGTCTAACCTTTGATGCAAGAGATTCTCCCGCAACTAGTTTGTGCCCTGCAAATATCGACAGCGAAGGAGCTAGACCGACGTACTGTATCTTCTCTCTGTCAGAGGCTCCGCACGCATAAGAACAGACAATCGTTTTCAACGTGTATAAGTCCGTGGTCTCCCTTGAAAGATAATATGATGGACCCATCCACTCTAGTGCGAGTAAGGGTTCACTCGATGACCCGCCCCTTCCCCCCCCGCGCCTATCTCCTACCGGATTATTGAACGGCTTACCTCCAACATGGTCACTCCTCCTCCGAAGGGAAAGGGATCAAGCACGACATCTGCACGGCACTGTAAACGGAAGAAGTCGCGCCCGGACATGGGACTCACGAACCGCACTCGATTCCAAAAGTCTCCCATTGTTGCCGTAGGTGCCTGCTGCTTGGGGTGATGACGATACTCCTCCTTCCTGCGAGCGCGTTTTCGGCCTATTTTTAAGTCTATGGTAGCCCGGCAA
This sequence comes from Alaria marginata, assembly GCA_037833945.1. Lineage (NCBI taxonomy): Eukaryota > Phaeophyceae > Laminariales > Alariaceae > Alaria > Alaria marginata. The sequence goes on from JBBMKB010067365.1 coordinate 7,285, forward strand.
CCAAGTTCTACAGCAATATCTACCCGTCCGCACTGGGGCAATTCGTTGGTTCCCACGCTTGTTGCGGATCGAAGAGTGGCGGAGCAAGAGGACGAGGTTGATCTCTTCCACGCTTTGTCGTCACTGGAGGGGGCTGCTCGGGGATAACAAAGTTCGCTACCGACGGTCGCGATAGCGGTGCCGTTGACGAAACGGGCGGCGGTAGAGCGACTCTCCGCATCGTCAACTGCCGTACGAAGTCTTCGGCGGAACCGCGAGTGCCACAGGAGTTGCCGTGAATCTCGCAGGAGCACGATGTGTGCGAGTGGGTCAGCGATCAAGATGCCGACGAGCACGGCATCGAAGGACGGGTGCATCTTCATGAGGGACTGGGCGCAAACGTATAGTCGCGGACGGTTGGCGTTCCCCCTTGTGAAGGCTGACGAGTCGTCCCCTTCCGGAGGAGAGGAACCGCCACTGGCACGGATGCTGTCGCGCACCCAACCACCTGCCTTGCCCGCCACCGAACTCTCTAGGGTTGTTCGTGTCGTTTTCGGCGGGTCGTTGGAGCCCTTCTCCCCAACGGTCGGCCGAAGTAAAGTAGAAGTAGCGTCGTCATCGAGATTGTAATGGAACGTCTGAACGGGGTCGTCAAAAACAATGCCTAGCCCGTCTAGCCTAACGAGCTGCTCCGAGAACGCCCCTTGTCGGTCTTCCCACTCGACCGCATCACGTGACGCAAGGTCTCCACTATTGTTGTCACCGCATGCTGCTGCCTGCCCAGTGGCCGCGGAACACTTTGCGGCCTCCATCGCCTCGGTACTACTATTGTCCAAATCGTTCTTGTTGCTGCGGCTGCTGCTGCTACTAGAAGAATTTTCCGGGCCGCACCACCGCTTGGTGCACCGGTCTGCCTTCCCTTCGAAAATATCTGACGTTACAAAATAATCCACCGTTGGTAACCCGGTGGTGCTCGGGTGTCCCCAAAAAGCTATTTGGACGGGAGACAGGCGACCGTACGCAAGACCCGTCGTCAGCGCATCCATTCCCACGTCGCCGAAGACGAGAACGTCGAGCTCTAGCGCGGCGACCGTCTGCCACGCTCGTTGCAGGCTGCGATTGCCGGTGCCACTCTTCTGACCTGCTTGTTTCTCTGCCGAAATGTTCGTGGTTGCCTTCGCCCCGCCCGACGACGACGAAGTTTCAGCAACCGCCAGCGGCACTTTTACGATCGACGCTCCTGCTGCGGCAAGCCTAGTCGTGATTGAGTGACTTGCCACGTCATCGCCGCTGACGATTGGGTCTCCTCTCTTTCTGTCGCCACCGTCCTTGTCCCTCAGAAGGGAACATGAATCATTGAGGCGACACGATTGGCTCTTCGCGCTGTCTCCGTCGGCCGAGACATCAATGACAAATATCTCTAGTCCAACGCTGCGGCTGAGTTGTTCCAGGAGACCAACAGCGAGCCGTCCGACTGAGTGCCACCGAAAGTACGAGGATACGAACCCAACTCTGATAATTTCTTCGTTCACACTAACGTCGGCCTTTGGTCCCTTCGCCTCCGTCTGTGTATCTCCTACGTGCGCGTCGGTGTCTGGGATCTCACAGTACTGTGAACCAACGTCAGCTCCTACTGCATCAGCCGATGGCGCTGACATCTTGTTCCAAGATGGTGGCGCCTGCTCTACCGCGGCGCGGACTCGCGCCCCACCCTTGTCGAGATTATGTTCATCGCTCGATCCGCTCGCCGAGCGCAGGTGAGGCGAAAGGTAACTCAGCGTCCCGCCCGACGCCTGGTTGAAGGTCCTTGCGAGTGCAATCGCGATAGCCTTATCGTTGAGCCCCTGTTGCGAAGCAAATGTTTCCGTAAGTGATTGCAGCAATTTTATAAGCGGGCAGCCGTGGACACGGGTCTAATCGACTTTGTTCAACCCTATAACAAACCGAAGGTATTGAGGTTCGTACTTCTAGCTTGCGCTGAGAGTTGTGTCTGGGATACGCGCGGGAAACGAAGGCATGGCGGGCGCTACGGCGATGCAGCAGACTGTATTTGCAGATACACCTACAAGGACGGCTGACAATCAAGGCAAGGATTGTAGCCAAAAGTAAGGGCTAAAAAAACTCAAGGGGAGGAAGGCTTAGCTGGACGCCTTGCGGGGTCGTGATACTAGCCAAACATTTGAAAGAAAAATCTCCGAGCTTTTCACCATCGCTGTCGAGGGCCTGTGTCGCACCTGGTAGGTAGCCAGAAACTGAGCACGCACGCCCATCTCTAAGGGGTTCGGAATTGAACCCAGAAAACCCTTGTTTTCCCCCAACCGTTCTAGTTTCACCAGTAGCTCTCTTCGCAGAGCGATAGCGCTGTTCCCGCTTCCCAGTACCACCGGGATGCGGGACAGCAGTGCCATCTCTAGATGGAGGGAGTGAACGTCACCATTTGCAGACCGCTCTTTCTCTTCAACCGTGGCCAATCTTTCTGCGGCGCGCACTTGGTCGCCGGCTTCCTCGAACGCGCCGTGGAGGATGAGCATCCGCGCTAAGGCGAGGTGGAGATCGACGACAACCGCAGCATTCCCGTGCCAGCTACCGTCCACGCGCCCGCTCTCCCCGCCGCTTCTGCCTTCGCGCTCCAGCGTACCGGCGAGGATGAGCCTGCTCAAAGGAGCGGCGGAAGCATCCGGAGAGCGTGAATGGAGGGGAGAAGTGAAAATCACAGCCAGCGCCGCAAATGTTGCATTAATTCAAGTGGACGAAGCGGTTTATAGTATTTTATGTATAACCGTCATCAGCAAGCAGGGGACATCTTGTTCAACCACTCGCCATTTTACTGGGATATACTGATCGGAATGGCGACCGGCGAACATGCTACAGTCCTGTGTCTGGAGTGAAATATGCTCGACCGTCCGAAATAACTATTGCCTTGCCTTTCTGCGCCTTCGATGATGCCACCCATGCCAATACCCGAGCATTTCCGTTCCAAGTGCCGGCGCCAGCTTCGGAGGTGGGTGGTAGCCCATGCATCTCCGAACACCGTTGCATTTGCTGCGAAACCGACCGATGCCTCGTGCGCCTGTCCTCGAATTGCCTAAAACAAATGAGCAGGCCAACCAGATGGGATCAGTTGCTCCGTTGCTCTTACGCTCGATTCTCCGTAGGGGAGGGGGGGTTCTACATAAACACGACGGAAACCTCTTCAACACCGTGACACACGTGGAAAACAACGCCACCCTGAAAGCGTTTGGCGCCCGTGAGCATCGAAAACAAGTCGGTGAGCGGAGGAAGGACCGGATGGAAAAACGCCGTATAATATCAAAGCCAGGAACCGAATACCCTGGTAGGTTCGTAGGGAGGCGTCCTGCTGTATGGGCGCAGTATTTCGTCCGACTGCAGGCGGCCAATCATTATTGTATGGGCGTTCGGTGGCAGGCAGTCGAGCCGCATCAACCACGACAGCATACTGTTGTTCGTATTTCGTACTCCATCCTGGGCCTCGTGCATCTTGTTGCCGCGCGTCAACTACGTGTGAAGCCAAGCGCAAAGACAAGGGCGGACTCCCATACATGTGGTTGTTTTATCTGAGGTATGAATCCGGTCTCGTTAACGTGCGAGGTCGGGGTCGGTGTTTCAAAAACTCTCACACTCGAGCAGGCAGTACCGCAGGTCTCCTTACCAAGCCACCTCTGAGATCGTCAATCGATTTTCTACACGCGTGAGCACGTAATCGACACCTAAACTTCGTCCCTCCTATAGCACATTAGACATCCGACTCAAGCATCGCGCACGCTGCCGCTCGTGTGAAAACTCACCTGAGTCAGCCACACCGGTCCCCACTCGAAACCATCGCCTTGCACTTTTCTCCAGTATTTTCCTCCTTCCTCTCCCTTCACCGACAAATCTTTGTGCTGAGCTGTGGCCCCCACGAAGTGGTCAAGCGCTCCACCCGTGTCCCACTCCTCACTCAAACAGAATACACCGACGGTTATATGCGCCATGGTGGCGTCATCGGCAGAGCAATCACTCCCTTCCTTTTCGAGCACAGAGGAAATACAGGCGGCCTCTTCGCGCTCGCTCGAGAGCGGGCCACTAGTCCTCACTGCCCTCGCTTGCTTGGCGGTCACGGTGCAAAGGGCAAGGTCGACATGACAGCGTTGCTGGCCTGATAGCGTGTCTGCCGTCGCCGCCCTTTTGTAGCATGCCACCGCCTTGGTCAGCCTGGTCGGGTCGAAGGCGAGCAACAGGCACGATAATAAATATGTGCTGCAGCGTTCGCATGCATGCCCCAGAAGCAGCAGTGATCATGATGTTTTGGTAATTCTGGTAGACGCTAGTTGTGGCGGTTATACGCCGGTCGCAACGTCGCCACAGTAAGCCGAAGCGGGGTCATTGTCGCTCGAGCATGACAGCCTTCGGTTGTGACCCGAGCCCCTGGTTACAGTCCTTCGCTTGGGGACGCAATGGGCGTTTTAAAGCATTTTTATGCGTACAGCTGTCAATATTATGTATCTACTTCAGTTGGTAAGGTATGGAGGGTAGGGTCAGTAGACTTATAGATATTGGTACCTAGAAGTGCTAGCCATGTTATTACGTCAACATCAGGCATTGCGACCTGCGGGGGACCTCTGTTGGTCGACATGCGTATCCCCCGCCGGTCTGAGAATCCCGTTGGGTCTTGACTCGAGGGGTCAGAGGAAGGCACACTCCGCCCACAAAGATACGGAACAACCTCATACGTTCCCCTGGAACCTCTACCGCACCCCCTTGCCTAAACGACAGCAAAGGATAATTAACCCCTTTCAGACCGCACCGGCTCTTTTGGGCACAAACTACCAGGAGTTAGTGCAGCATACTTTTTGTACAGTAGTTCTGCAAAAGTTAAGCTCCCGGTCTCGCTCCGACAAGACCAGCCCTTCTACGCTTGGGAACCTTCAGCGCCGAACTTATCTGACGGGAGTAGGCTTGGGCTTTCGTAATTGAGGAAATTACAACCCAGGACGGGTTCTACGATAGAGGTAGCACTTTTTAGCTTTTTTGTTTCTGAATGACGGGGCTCCTTAACCCAAAATCGTCGGAAACTCTTTATTTTTTCCGTCCGATGCTTTTGTACACCTAGACCACATGGGTTTGCTCATCGGTTGCACTTTCAGTTTACTCAAAAATCAGTTGGTGGGTGAGGTTCAGGGCGCCCTAAAGTCAGGATCCCCAGAAACAAAAGGGCGCACCCCTATCGTAGCATGTGTCCCAGATGTTGGCTGAATCATACAATGCAATGCCTCTGCCGTCACAACTACGATTTATAGTCGACGCCATCGTACGCACGCAGTGCACAATCGGAACACCACGCACGGATAAACCGTTAAACATGTGTTGGGCTTGTTGGTGGTCGACTTGCAGCGAAATCGTTTGGGCGCGCACGTACCTCCCCGCGTAGGTGTAGACATCGCCGAGCTGTGCCTCCAAGGTAGCCTCGCGGGGGGCAATGTCACCCTTCCGTCCTGGTTGCGTCCTGTCTTCAAGGCATGGACACCTCGTGTCACGAACTTTGAAAACATTGAGTGATCGAGCGTGCCGTGGGGGGTCCGTCGCCATGTCCAGCCATATCCAGTCTTCGTCGGTAGTGACGCCGCCCTCGCGCATGTTCGGGCTGAAGCTGTAGAGGGTGGTAGATCCGTCCACGATCGTCTGCGGCGTCTGTTAAGACATAAAAGCGTCGCACCCATTTCAAGGATCTGGGTGTCAGGGCGAAACTCTTGGCTGATATCAGAAGTGCGAGGAACGCGCCTATGGCATGACGCGTGCTCGCTGACGGTAGCCGGTAGTGTACGTCGGCGAGGAAACTATTTTATTGTCACCGGGGAAGTCCGCCACCGAAAAAGTGACACCGACGTAAAGCATCAATTGCAAGCCTACCACCGTACTATACAACGCCAACAAAAGTAATGCCTGCCCAGCGATACGATATGCCACGCGGTTTGCTCTGTGGCCTCAAAGTGCCCATTGTTGACTGGAAACAACGGGGGTATGAGTGTGTAGGGAGAGAGTCGGGTACCAGGTATTTGATTGGACAAATGGCAAAGCAGGTTGTCCTATCGATCAAGACCAGCTACGAGTGGGTGTATGTACCAGGTAGGGCGTTTGTTTGGGCGTGCCGTGTACTCACGGCAGGTGCAAGTGCGGTCGCAGACTCCGACGTATACTCCGCGTAAGACTTGTTATATCTATGGCCTCACATGGGGTGCTTCTCCATTTAGCTGATCGATAGCGCCCAGCTCGTCTTCCAGTCGAAGTCGAGGTTCCCGCAAGTGCACACACTTTGACGCGGAGTCCATGCAGGCGTACCTGCACCCAGTCGAGTCGAGCACAAAACATGCGACGAAGAGAGAGCGAGGCAACCATTTTTTCCCGCAAGCTATTAGTGGGAGAGTTGTTGAACCGCCCTCTTCATGCATACCAGGTACCTGGTACCTGGTAGTCTAGCGGGCGAGTACATAGCAACGTCATGTACGAGTATTCCTTTCTACTCTCAGAGACGGGCTCCTCCTGTACGTAATACTGCTGCTGTTGTAACGTACATTCCGTCCGCGACTCCTCCTGTTGAGCCAGATACGACTTGGGCCACAACCGGCATTAATCCTCCAACGGCGGTATCTTGCGAGAGATCCATCAATAAATAATCTGAATCCGAAGAACCTGAAGAATCCGGAAGAGAACCAGGAGGGGGAGAATGTCCAGAATCCATCAACACATCTGACTCCGCAGAAGCCAGAAGAGACCCGGTTGAAACCAGGAGGCGGATCAATAGCATTTGCGATGCACTCGCAGCTGCCCGCCTTCCTCGCATGCTGAGCTAGATCTCCCACTCACGAGACTTCGCCCGTAGGTGTGTTGGCGAGAAGGTGCTTCACTCAACACACATATCGAAGCTTGGCAGGAAATCTTGCGGGCACGATCTTGCGCGGTCGGGTCGACGAGAGCGACGCACCCACTGCGGTCTCGATCCGGTCCGGCTGCCTGCTTGGTGGGCGTCTGTTGCTTTGCGTTTAAAATTGAAGTTCCACCAACGGCCGTGATGGTTTGACGTGCCTTTGCATTCACACGCCCGAAAAGTGCTGCGTACAACGGATGATACGGCACGGGGACAAAACTGATACGTCCCCGGATTTGCGTTGTACAACGAAAAGTGCAACGCCCAGGAGCAGCATTGCAGCAGCAGCTCTTCCTCCTTCCTCCTGTCTCGAGAGATGTTGCCGACATCCCTACGACGACTCACCCGAGGCAAGCCAATGAATGACGGCACCCACACCGGGAACAATGCCGCCAAGCCACCCGCTGACAGCATCGCAAACAGCAGTAAAGCGGGCTGTGGTTCCACAGACAGCCTAGCCTCTGCGCTGCCGAACCTGGTACCTGGGACGGTGTTCACGGAGGACTCGACTCCGGACAAGACCTGGTCCAACATATGGGATGCCGTGAAAGCGTCCCTGATCCTCCACGGGCACAGGGGCCCGACGCGCGTGCGAGGGATCGACAAGGTGCGTGTGTTCCCCCCTCGTTGGCGTCGGTGTCGTCGCCGGCCCATGCAACACAAGCAAGTGTTTTGGGTTGAAGTTTTACGAAATCGTGTACTTGTACATGCCAGACCAGAGCAAAATGTTCTTTATTA
>JBBMKB010067376.1:0-14921 GCA_037833945.1 Alaria marginata
ATTTCTGGTGAGATATTGAGTTCCTAATGTTAGGAGCTCAGGGACTTATTGCTGCACCCCTACCGTGGGATGACTCCACATGCAGGTTGGCATCGGTTTCGACGACCCTCCAGCGCGAGGTCCTATACTAGCGAGGGTTACACTCTCCTCGATTACTCTCACATTCCCGTCCTCGTCCATCTCCTATTGGTCTACTTCTTGTACGAAGCTTAGCCTCCACTCAAGCGATACGCTATGACACCGCAGAGTTACTCTGCCAATGTCTAAACGCTTCAGCCGATAAATCAATTTCCGAAGATATATGTTCCCGTGCGTAGCTGAACCTCCATCCAAGCACTAAGCTGCCAGCGTACGAGCAGGGCTATTATGTCAGCACTTGAGCGATTCACTACATCACATAGTTTCGATAGGCGGCCGTCCCGTACTTCCCTGAGCCGCCATTCAAACGTCGCGCGTAATGCTTTGATATTTCGTCACCATCTATATGCGGGTCACTCCATACATTGTAGACTACTCTCCCGTACGCCTCCGACCCTCCACTCAAACGCGATGCTCTTATCGCAACCCCGCATTGTGATTTGTCGGGTGGCATGCACGAACCCCTGAGCAAGCACTCAGCGCTGGCTATTAGCTAAGTAGGCTGCAGTGCACCTCCAACACTGTCTCTGTAGGACTATGTTTTCAACATATTCAGCTTATCGCTCCAACTATGTTCCCGGTGTCCGTTATTCGTCTATATCCCAGCAAGCAGCTAGCAACCTCAACAAGCCCAGCAGAAAACATATGGGGTGGTAGTTGAACAGAAAGCTGTAGATACCGCTGGTGGACCAGGCGAAGACAGACGTGGACACGACGACGGTAGAAGCTCTCTTCGAGACAGAGGCTATACTCTTGTACTGCATATTGTCGCCCTCGATGTTGGTTTCGTCCCTAAACATGGGGCCCGACATATGTAAGCGAGTCAGTCCATTAGGTAGTAGTCTCTGATTAGCCACAATCCCGTTCGTCCCCGAGCCTCACCCTAACCCTAACCCTAACCCTAACCTTAACCCAAACGATACGCTATCACAGCTATTATTGCTTTAGAAGCATTGAGCCCATCATGCCCTGTTCCCGTTGTCCGTTATCCTGTTCCACCCCATGCAAGCAGCGATTATCCTCATCGATCCTAGGAGGGAAAATATGAGGTGGTAGTTGAACGGGAAGCTGTGGCTCCCGTTGATGGACCACGCGAAGATAGACGCCGACACTATGGGAGAAGAGGTTTTCGCGACAGACGTCATCATCGTAGAAATCCCGTTTAATTCGCCCCGTCGGTCCTGCGATGCGGCGTTGATAGCTAGTGCGGTGCCCACGAAGAACTTCAAGGCGACAAAAATGACGCATGCAGCAGGAGGGTAAGGCGAGGAGGTAAACGAGACAGAGTTGTCAGACATTCAAGTTGAAGAGGGTTCGTAGAGAGATGACGTTGCGTAGCTTAAGGTTGACGGGTGGTGTCATCGTTGAAATCCGGTTTGTCTTCCACGTCGGTCATGCGTCGCGGTGTTCATGGCCAGTGCGGTGCGTGCTCACGAAGACCTGTTCGAAGAGAACTCAACGGTCCACCGCAGAGAAAGAGGGGAAGGAGGGGTACGGTAGACGGGCTTGCTGGATGGATCGGGCTACAGGGAGTTCATAGAGAGACGACACTGCGTATCTCCAAGTTAGGGTTCTGTTCAGTGAAAAACTGGACTCTCGATGACGAGGCATCGCGGTGTTTATAGCCAGTGCTGTGCCCACAAAACACTGGTCAACTAAATTAAACGATTCACGCCGGCAAAGGAGGGGTAGGGGGGTTAAGGAAGACGGGTCCGCCTGAGGTTCAGGCTGAAGGGAGTTCATGAATGAATAACACTGCATTGCTTAGGATCTAGGAACTGGCCGGTGAGGAAACCGACCCACGACGGCCAACAATCATGGAGGGGTCGTGTTGGTGACGACTCCTTCGCTATGACGCCTGTTGAAGATTGCGACATGTGTTCTGAGCTCTTCATGATAGGAACCTGATCAACAACACGGTACACCCCACTTCCTCCTACCGCACCCAACAACAATAGCAACAGGGTCAAGCACTAACCGAGTCGGTACAGAGGTAACACGTGAAGAGCATGATGGGGGTTGATATTTTCACCGACAGCTTATCGCTGGCAATACGGGAAATACCTATTAATAGTAAAAGTAAGAGCACCAACATGTAGAAGGGTAACTCAAAATCCCGACTGCTGTAGCACCTCCTCTACAAAATTCGTGAGAGGTGTATGAAGCTTCTCCACATAAGGATCTCGGCAAAGCCAGGCAACACCCCGCGTAACTCAGCACCAATAACAGTAACAGTGTCGTCAGCCCCTCACCGAGTTGTTGCAGGCGGAGCACGTGAAGAGCATGATCAGCGTCGTGATTGTTACCGGTAGGTCGCCGCCGCCGATACGGGAAACAAGCGGGAAGAAGAAATAGATGGGGACCTCAAACACCGACCCCAACCTTTGGGACAACTTGACGCCTAACCACGGCGTGAGGTACGGCACGGCGACCATCTCGAAGAGAAGGACCATCAGCCCGCAGACAAAGTATACCTGTGCCAGAAAGTAGAGAGGGAGAGGGGGGAGAGGTGGGGGGTGCAACGTTGAGGTGAGTCACGCAGCGACGTCATCTCCGGAACAAGCGAGACTGTTTATGTATTCTACTCGTCTCATCGAGACAATGATTTCGTTACGTAGTTTATTCCTCTATTGAAGTAAAGCTCGGATTTCGTCACGGGCCGTAAAATATTCGATCGAATTATGGTGCCTTCGTGATGAAGCGAGCCACCCACAGCACTTCACCTACACTCCTGAACTCAGCAGGTGTCTGGAGCCAGCATCGCTGTAACACCCTGCTCGGTAGTTGGACTCGAATCAAGGAACACAAGCCAGAAAAACAGAGTTAATTATTATGCGTACACAGTCGGCGCAGCTCCCCAACGGCGGTTACATGTTACGGTTCGTGAGAACCTGCATGCCTTCGCATATCATGGCAAACCCTTGCAATGCCGGTGTGTCTGTCCCCAGACGCCACAACTGTTAATAGTATACCCACCACTACAACCAAGGCGTGCGGTACGGAACGGCGACCAACTCAAAAGGCAAGGGCCAACATTCTGCGGGCAAATAATACTTGTTCAATGAGGCGTTCGTGCCGGGAGGAGGTAGGAGGAGTATGGCGGTGGCGAGATAAGCACCCGTCCTGAAACGAAGCGAGGTAAGGGGGCAAGATGAGCGCAAAGACAGAACGTCGACCTGTCGGCGCAGTGGATGCCTCAAGGACCAGTCCCATCTTCTCATGGGCAAGGATCATCTGTATAAGGGGACGGCTGGTACGATGCCAAACCAGCAAAGACAACGCCTTCAACACCTAGCCTGGTAAGAGGTGGAGGAAGTGGAAGGGGCGAAGGAAGTATGGTGCAGTAGGAGTCCAGTGCAACGTTTATGGGATACCTCGCTCGAGGAGCTATATATGTACACACTGATGTCGTACCTCGCCTAATAGGTTGTTTGAGAGAAACGAAAGTGCAACTCGATGGATATCCCTGTGGCCTAGATATACAACATATTCATATTAAGAAAAATGAAAAATACACTTCAGCTGTGAGATCGATAAAAAGGGAATTTCGTCGAAACTCAGCTTTGCAAGCTTCGAGTGATACTTCGATGGCGCGTGTTACGGAGTGTGTAAAGTCAGACAGCTTTGGAATTCAGGACGCATAAACAAAGTAGAGCATTTTGTACCTATTTCGGATTTATAGTGCGTTGAATTGTGGCAGGAGTTCATAAAGCCTACGGAATCTGTACGTAAGCGAGCTAAAATAGCGGGCTACCGTTGTCGTAAGCCTATGCACCAACTCAAGGCACGTTATACTCCTTGTGTACTCCCTGTATACGTGGCAGACCAGCAGAGGTTCAGCCCAGGCCTGATGCTCGGGTTAGGGCTGTCGAGTCATGATGCATTGCGGTTGGTGTCGATCGCTATGCTCCTAGCAATTCACACACCTGTTTCGCTTGATTGAATGAAGTCCAACGGGTGATATCTGACGTCCTGCATCAGGCGTCGGGCAGTGCACTTGATCCTACAGCTCTCCCAACGTCCATCTCACGCACTACCAGGGAATACAATGACAAAGGCGTGGATCCAAAACGCCTGACCTGAAAAGCAAGAACTCTGCAGATGGCGCTCTCCTGCTATAACAATGACCGTGTGCGCATCACCCTTTCGCACTGGTTGCTTCCCAAAATGTCTACCCCTGATAGGGACTTCAAGTCTGCGAATAGACCACGGGATTTTGAACTCACCTGTGAGAAAGCGAAAGGTCGGAATTTCGAAAACGAAAAAAATAGTTTAAGAGTCATATTGTGATAAAACACGGAACGACTTTCATTTTGTCTTTATAAAATCGAAAAAATCTTATCCCATGACTTACACCTACGGCTATGGAGTGCAGGCTAGGGGATGCGACAAAATGTAGCTATTCAATTCCCGGATGGGTCGATTCCCCTGGAGAGTCGATGTGTCATAACGGGCACCACAAGCATGAGCTGTCACTGGCCATCAGTTTTCTCGGGACACTCAGGCAACCACGTGGGGCCAGACCCTGAGCGCTTGATATATTTAGAAAAATGAAAGATACACTTCAGGTATGAGATCGATAAAAAGGGGAGATGTGTAAGGTCAAAACGCGATCGAAGCATCACACACAGCTCACAGCTTGCGAGTATGAGTTTCGACGTAATTTTCCATCTTACAGCTGGATTTTTTTCCTGGTATTTTGTTTTATTATTTCAAGAGCGCATAGTCTACACTATCTGCCTTCGAACAAGGAAGAGCCCCACAAGAGTCTTAGCCTACAAAGAACAGTCCAGACAAATTTGAAATGCGATACGTGTCGTACAGACGATAGTGTACGCACACAGTTTCTCAACTAAGAAATATAGCCTACACCAGTACCTCGGTTTCTTTCTAGAGGGCCGGTATTCCAACGGTTCTGTGTGACAGTGTTAAAATACAGTGTTACAGTGAAGGAGCCCCGCGGGTCAGAAACACCCGGCGAAACCGCGCCACCCCTAAAGTGGTCCACGTTAGCCGAGTAATCCCACCTGTTCGTACAGGTTTACGCGTTAGCTTTGATGGCTTCAGCACTCTAGCCCACCCGTTGACGCATTGCTTAGAGCCCACACATTGTATCATTCGGAAAATAAAATGTACTACTCCTGTAGTTTCTCGGCTTCCCTATTCCCTATTTGTTGAATTGACCACCCCAGTTCCCTCTTCGGGGCACTGCTTACTGAGTAGAGCCCACAAGTTGTGCCTCACCGAACCCACATACGAAAGCATTGGGCATCACAAGGTGTCAGGATATTTGTGGAGCAAGAACGACTCAATGGGATACTTGGGTTTCGTACTACTGTATATGGAAAGGCGGTTTCGAGGATACGCAACCGTCACTACAGGCAGCCACGAGGCCTGTGCTGTGAGATAACAATTTATTATGTTTTTGCTCTACCCCAACCATACGGGATGGCTAATGTACACCCGACGAAAACGCCTGCTGAACAAGGGCCCGTGCAGATTAAAGAGGAATACGTTTTGTCCACAGAGGATACCAAGTTATTCAGGTCTGCCCCGGGATCTCTCATCTATCTTAGCAGGTGCACAAGGCCAGATCTTGCTCATGCAGTTAGGGAACTTACGAGGAGCATGTCAACACCAGGTCTGAGAGCGATGACCAATATGAAAAGGGTCTTAAGGTACCTGAAAGGTACTATTTCGATTGGACTAACTTACAGCGAAGACGTTCAAAACGGAGACGAACTTACTGTGTACGTTGACGCAGACCACGCGGGTGATATGGACAAGGGATATTCTACGAGAGGGGCCGTTATCTACTTAGCAGGAGCGCCTGTACACTGGAAGGCGGTGAAGCAAACGGTTGTGGCTGTGTCCACCCAGGAGTCGGAATATGCGGCACTGTCGAAAGCATGCTTGACGATAGTTCACCTTCGGCACTTACTCAAAACGGTAAGTAGTGAGTAAACTAGGGCGACGGTGGTTTTTGAGGACAACATGGGCGTCGTACTCACCAGTCCAACCTACGTAAAAAGCACATAGATGCCAATTTTCACCATGTTAGATCCTTGGTCACGGTCGACGTAGTGGATGTGAAATACATTAAAGCGGCCTTTCAAAAGGCCGACATTCTCACGAAAAGCTTGGTCACGCTACAGTTTATTTCAAACCGCCTCATTCTACTCGGTGAATGAACGCCCCCCCTTTTCGAATTCAGGCAACTGGCCCAAAGGGTACAATGGAGTTCGTACTTCAGTATAAAAGATTAATGGGGGGGGTAACGCTGCTACTGGCGAAATTTCATGCAATTGTTGATGATGTTATTTAAGTGTTTTAAGATCGAAATGGATTACTAACGTGAATACGAGATGGTGTGAAATAGTTCTTCAAAGGGTATGTCATGATATTTGTAGTGCAAGAACGACTTAATATGATACTTGGGATTTGTACTATATGGAAAGGCGGTTTCGAGGATACGAAACCGTCAGTACAGACAGTCACGAGGCCTGTGCTTGATCTAATAGTTTACTCTGTGTTTGCTTTAATCCAACCTCTGCTAGCCGCCAGCTACTGGATGATCTACTGCTGCAGTGCCGACAGGTTTACCGAAACAAGGTACTGACGATGACGATGATGAGTATTTTGATCCCACCTGTCCTATTTGTTGACTTGACCACTCCAGTCCCCCCTTTGAGGCGCTGCTTAGAGCCCACAGACCATATACTGCATCGAACCCAGAGTAGGTAGTCTTCGGATCATAATTCGTATACAACAAAACAGCAACAACAGCAAGTGGGGTAAGCTATTAATAGTGTTATGGCGGACGCGACGATCAATATATCTATCTATTAATAGCAGCTACTGGGACAGTCTAGGGGTGTATCGAATCATTGTTGATGTTCCTCGCCGGAGGGGCTCTGCACCAAACAAAAAAAAAACATTTTTGACAAACTGAAAGTGAGACCCGATGAACATTCCCAAGGCGCTATTCGTAACCAGGTGTAGAGTAAATCGAAGATTATTGTAGAACACCGCGGCGACGGTAGGGGAGGTACCTCCATTTTCAGTGCCGAGCTAAGGTTCTGTACGTCACTCAAACCCGTTCTCGGATTGGGTTTGCCGGACCAGCGTATCCAAACATGCTATCGCCGTGCATATATATGGTGAAGCTGAAAAGCAAGGGGAAATACGGTAGCTGAACGAGGAGGTAGTTACGTCAAAGTGACCCCTCTACAGTAGCGTTGGTCAGAGCACAAAACCACAACCTGTAGTTTAACGATACTACTGTAGGCAGTTCCTCAGTTCAAGTTGAGGAGACCCGCCGATCATAAATTGTTTGGCCAAAAAGTGCTTGTTAAGCTATTCATACATTCATACATGAATACCAGTCGCAGCACGCGTCGCGTCGAACGCCTCTATCGCAGTCGAGATGGGACATGCATCCAATAATACTAAGCTGAATCCACGAACAGAGGGCGACGATACGCCGCAGACGCGTGATGGCGGTTGGGCCATCAAAGCAACAACGTCTTCTCATGCTCCCCACTTGAGGAGCCCTGTTCAACACCGTCTTACCGCAATCGCCAACCGACAACGTAGCATACGTGTAAAAGAGCTAGGCGCTGTACACAATCTCGTGGGCTCGGCATCCACATATTGGGTAGATCAGATCCCTATCATATTGATGATCTACGTATTTTATCATGTGGTGGACAGATTAGATCTCTATTAATGACCTACGTATTTCGTGGGGCGGACAGATCCCTGGTGTATATTATTGAAATGGGCTACAAGTGATGTTGCCGAGTGAGAGCCGGATGATCGAATGATCTACAGTTAGCACATGTTTCCGGAATTGGATCTGTACTGAGCACAGTGCACAGATCCAGCACAACATACCACGACAACATGTATGTGTAGGATCTACCTATCAACAGATAGATGATCTGATGACACATGCTACGGCAGAGGTGCACCGGTTATTTTCAAAAGATCCGCACTTCAGGAGCTCTTAACTTCATCTTAAAACGTAATTTTGAGTAAACTGAAACTCAAACCGACGGACAAACCCATGGCGTGGGTATACAACAAAAACAAAATGCAAATTAAGAATGGCATTTCGACGATTTGTGTCAAGGGGCCTTATCATTCAGAACATATTCTAGCCAAAAAGTGCTGCCCATATCGCAGCCCGCGTCACTTTCTTGTCAAACCTTTCTGATTTATTCAGCTCCTCTACTGAGGAACTACAGTACAGTACCCAGTATACTTGCAGTCCCATCTGTGCGTTCCAATACCACGATACCCGGTATATACCTAGACCATTATTGGATTGGTTTTTCGAGTTCATTTTTTTTTTATGAGCTGTAGGGCTCTTCAACTGTGAAGTCTCGGAGCCTGCAAGCAACCCTTTGCCTTAGTAGCATTCGTCATCAGATAAGCGAGGACACGTCGCAACAGCGGCACCCACCGAATATACAGCCTCCATTATGAGAAGGATGACGACGTGCCTCTGCTTCAATAAGCTCTCCGGCTTAACGTCGTCTGTTTTGCGAAGGAGCTTCTCGGCAGCATCGTGGCTCGATCCATTTCCGTTTTCATTCGTGGTGGCTGAGGGGAGCATCGTCTCTGGTAGCATCCAAGAGGGTTTACTAGTACCGTAGGAAGCTTTGATATTGACCGAACCATCACATTTGATGTGATTTGTTGCTGCTCCTGACAGGTGGTCTTCCCCTCCCCCCTCGGCAGTATTAAGACTGTAGCTGTTGTCACTGTTGTTGCGGCCTAGTCTAAAGAAGCGGCTGAAAAAGCGACTACACGAAGAATACCACGCCTTCTCATTCCCGCTTTCGTGGGAAGAGGACGAGGAGGGGGAGGGGGGAGAGGGAGTGGGGGGGGGGCGTACTTTTTTGTTGCTTGCCTTAGTCATTTGGCCATTGACCACGCATCATCCCTTTCGAGACGCAGCAGCACCGTTCCTACTCCTAGTAGCCCGTGGCCTACAGTTTAGTACATGTCGAGCTACAGCAGAAGTCTGCATTTGAGAAGGACCCCTTTTTTTTGTCGGATCCGTAGATGGTTGTGCTGAAAGAACCAACGTGGCAGACCACACGCTGTTGCGGCCAAACGGTGCCTTGAGTGAAAACGAAACTTCGCGTTGGCTTCTGTTTTGTTTTCTATCCCTTTTGCTTTAGTTTTAACCCCCTGGAAGACAGATTTCGGTAAGGATGGCAAACGGCTATTTTTAGCATATCTATTTCCTGATTCCCAGAAAATCACATTCAAGACACGACATTCAAAATTCATGTGCGCGTGATTGTTGTGGGGATAGTCTATACGATCATCATACAACTTGTTTGGTGAAACATATTCGTTGTTGATGGTGCCATTTTTTTTCCGTTTTGCAGCCTTGTCCTTACTGCCAACCTCCTAACCCTAATCCTAACCCTAAGTTAGTGTCCTGGACAATGAGCAGAACCCGCGGTGTCGACACAAGCGCCAAGGGCTACAATACGGGATTAAGTATATATGATAATCCAAGAAACAGTACTCGTCTTTGTATGATATACCAGTAGCAATGTTACAGCATACTAAAACCCGTAAAGCTGGACAAATACTACAGTCGTAGTCCTCCTGGCTGGACTGTGTGTTTATTATACTGAAACAAAATTCGGGGCTCACGTTGGGTCCCGTAACGCGCGGCCTTTGGTGTCCTTGAGAAATAGCAACACGAGCGGTAGTGACACAAGCGACAGGCCAGCTCCGACGAGGTTGGAGAGCAGATACGGGTTCCTGTAGGTGAATTCAAGTATAATATAAAATCAATACTTGAAAGCAAATATGGATTCCCATTGCATCATCCAGCAGTACGGTACTGTGTATAGTAGACTATACATACAACAACCGACTAAAACAAAAAAAAGCGTGCTGTGGATTTTCCGGCATGGATATACCGGCATACAATAATTCACGGTGCTCATGAAGTGAAAGTTGGGACAACGACTGGGGTGTGGCCGAAATAATACCTCAGCCGATAGTAGCTGCGCTCGGCAAGCAATCGTCGGGTGGTTCCTCGGTCGGCACGCCCCGCCAGTAAACATACACGGATATACGGTGCTGACCTCTCTTTTGAAAGCGCAACGCGAATACTACTGTGCTTTCTGCGGTTGGCCGTGCATAATTGGCAATTTCAAGTCGGCGGGTGACGTTCAAAAACGTACTTGACGCGTGTTCCATGGTGGTAATGTAGTAGTAGGGGTTCGTCGCACCTACCTACCGGTACAGTATTGGTTTATAACGCTCTTCGCTTGACGAACTACTACACTGTAACTCTATACCTCACCTCACAATCGACGTTGTGACACATTGTAAGCTAACGGATCAGGATACAATAATTAATTGTGAAGTAGTTATTGTATTAATTTAATAGTTCACTGGTGACGCGTGCTACGATACATACTATTAATAGTATACTGTAGCATTATTTGGGCAAAACAATTTCGAACGGCGAGGTTCTTTTACAACTGGAAACCCGTTTTGGGGACACATTTACTTGATAATAGTATAGGGACGGGGTTCGGGGTTCTGAAGGGGTTAACCCGAAATCGCCGGAATGCCATTCTTGCTTCACAAAATTACTTTTTTGTATGGTTGGGCCATGGTTTTGTTTATCTCGAAGTGCACTTACTTCAAGTTTGCTCAAAGTCAGTTTCTGTGTGAGGTATACAGTAATACAGTAATACAGTAATATAGTAAATATTGTAATATAGTAATATAGTAATATAATATAGTAATACAGTAATATAGTAATATAGTAATATAGTAATATAGTAATATAGTAATATAGTAATATAGTAATATAGTAATATAGTAATATAGTAATATGATATTCCTCAAATGAGGAGCCCCAGAAAAGAAAGGTGAACCTCTACCGTAACATATGTCTATAACAACAGTGTCCAAATATATTGAGTGGATTCGCAGGCGCGGTGCTCCGTCATTCAGAAAATGCTCGGGCTGAAAAGTGCAACTCCTATACCGTAGCACGGCCCAAACGTCACCTTTCCAAAATCCTCCTTTCGCAGAAAAGGCGCCTGGATAGTTTATCGCTGCCTTCGCTAGAGTGCACCTACGCAGGAAATAAATATAACTCAAACCGAACCAAATCGGACATTTTCCTTAAACCAAAGACTATTTAAGAAGTCGGGTTAGGTACATACGAATATCATGAATACTCCGAGTACATGCAGGTACGTCGTAAGACTTGCCACTGATCTTTTCAGCGGGTAGGTGGGGGGAAACACAAGAAGTACCTGGCACCAACAAACACACCTTCCGAATACTCCGTCTTCCGAAAAGGTGCCTGGATAGTTTATCGCTGGTTCCACTAGCATCCCTCCCACGCCAGGCCCAAGCACTGCCCCGATAGACCAGGCAGCTATAATAGCATTAACAGTGGCCGGGATTGCATCATGTCACCAGCATATAGCGAGAGCAAGAAGTCGAAGGGGGGAGAGGGGACTGATTGTGTGACTTTTAATAGCGATGATACATACCAGGTACAATGTATCATGTCGATCGACTCCAGGCAGCTATCGTAATAATACAAATAATGATGATAGTACGCGACACCAGTTAATAATCTCTTACTTCTGGCCAGGCTGGAATTCTTACGTAAGGCAGGGCTGGGTACAATTTGTAGAACCAAGTGCACATTCGGTTCACGATTCGTGATCTATTTTGTTGTTGCGCATTGTCTATGACAGGTGTGACACCATAGTCCTACGTATATGGCATATGAATGGCCATGTGTTCTATACTATGAACCTCGTGATTAGGCGCGACAGGCGCCCATGAGTTCAGTTCATTTTGATTCCTGTTGTTTCTTTTGTCCAACGTTAACATGCACCTGGTATACAACAATGTGCTTCCGGCCTTCTCCCGTGTGCTCGCCTCATGGCTTGAGCCGCGTGTCATCCCACCCTCTACGTGGGGCAGCTAACCCCGTGCTCGGTTTTACCCAACATACTAGTATTACGGGTACCCACGGAGAACGAGCGGGGATGCTGTGTGATGCATCGTAACGTGCAAGTCAGGGAAGCTCGTGCTGAGGGAGAGCCGGTGATAGTTTTGGTCTTTTTTGAGCATGGTGGGTTTCGTCGTCGAGGCCGATGAGCCCTGGATAAGGGCAATAATCCAGAAACATGAGTGGCGCAAAGGAAGGACCGATATCGGGTTAGGGCATTGGACCGCCGAGGAATGGCGGGACCTACGGCACCGCCACCAACAGCACCACCGCCAGCAGCAGCGGCAGCAGCGGCAGAAGCAGCAGCAGCCGTAGCAGCAACAACAGCATCAATCGATCGACACGTACACTAGTGCGATGCATCAGAGAAACTCGTGCGCGGAGGGCTACATATTGAGCTCAGTTACCCTTGCCAGGGTACCAGAGGAAATGCGCGAGGAAGTCGAGAAATATTTCGCAGCCGCTGTAGAAGCTGCTGTACAAGCGCAGACCCTTTCCCGTCAAGAGAGTGCCGCCAGGAAGGAGCCGAGACGAGCTATGGAGATATCATGGGAATCACACCACCAGCGAGAAACCGCCGTGGCGAGCCAAGCACAAGTAGAGACCCGAGCAGACAGGGAGGGAGCGCAAGCCGAAAAGAGCGGCGCCCCACCGTCTAGCCAGACCCACTTGATGGAGCCGTCATTATGCGAGATTTCCGCGGTGTTGCCTGTGTCACCACCGTCAGTGACCTTTTTGCAGGGCAGCTCTCAGCCGCAGCAGCAGCAGCAGCAGCAGCAGCAGCCGCAGCAGCAGCAGTCGATACCCCGAGCGGACGAGAGTGTTCAAGTACTCGCGCAGATGAGATTACCTGCGCTGGCAAGCGACAACATGGTGGTGGAAGAAGAAACTTCTCCTGTGGTGGAGAGAGATAGAGGTTTGATGTGGGGTGAGCAGGAGATTGCACAGGGGAGCGACGAAGCGGGGTCTTTAAGCGCGCAATCAGAGCCTGAGCAGCAGCAGACGGTATCACCGCCGCTGCTTCAGCTAGTAGCTACCACCGCCAAGGACCCTTGGCCTCCTCCAAATAACGACAACGGTTTGCAGGATGGAAGCGTTTGGAAGCGAGCTGGTAGGAGCGGCAATGAGGCGGCGACACGCTGGACGGAAGCGCTTGGGAGCGAGGTGGGATCGGTACGGGGTAGTCTTACAGCAGCACCTTCATGGGGAGGGGGTGCGAGGTGGCTGAAAGGCGCCTTACTCGGATCAGACGGGCGTGCGTGCGAGAAAAGTAGAAGACCTTCATCTCCCGAGCATTTGCTCATCAAGGCACAGTATTGCTTTGTTGTCATGTGATACTACACTTAAACTGGTTGTTGGTTGTTTGTACGCCCGAATGTTTTTTTGGGAATTTCAGGTGTCATACAAGGTAGGAAAACATGTGTTCTTGCTTTAGGATAGCGGGATATTGACAGCTTGACTGACTACTGACTTATTTTGCTCTGTCTGATTTTATAACTTTGCGTGCTTGCTTGATGGCTTGCTTTGCTTACTTGTTTGTTGGATTGCTTGCTTACTCGCTTGCTTGATTGCTTGCTTGCTTTTTGCTGGTAGATGATGGACTGACCTGCTTAGTTTGGTGCGTTTTGGTTTGCTTGATATTTTTGCTTACTACGCGTCATACGTGTGACGGAATTGTGACGGAATGTTTGGTCGATTTATTGTCAACCATGTTAGCATCACTTGCCGGAGAGGTCTAGAATCGACAAAAATATCGGAAATACTTGTGAAACAGGTAGTAAGAGATAATTCGTCGGAAGAGTATTTGCTGGATCAGTAGCATTTATGTTTTGATAGTGGGGTATCTAGCCTGGTAGATGGACAATAACCCCCCCCCTGGGTGATCATGCCATATGGCGGCTGGGCAATACTAGCGAAGCAGTCAAAGCTGCCAGGTGTCTTACCTGGCACCAGCTATCTGGTATCACGTATATACCTGATCACGTATTGTTGTTGTTCTTTGAAATTAAGAAGCGCTTCTCTTGGATGACATTAAATGCGTGCCCACATTAATGTTGGCTTTGCTTAGTATAAGGTCCTTGAAGGAGAAGCTGGTATAATATGATATTTGAGGGAATGCATTATTCTTTGGTTGTGATAAGTGCTGCTACACCAGAAAACGATTGAACAACAGCTCGATAGGAAAGGCAGGTATATACCAGGTACCTGGTATAACTTTATCAAGCATGGAGGAGATATCTAATATACGTGAAATTTTGAAATGCTTGGTAAACGTATGTACTCAGGGTACCTGGCAATAGTTTTGTTCGAGACAAAGTGAAATTAAGGTATTGTATGATATACACAGCAGTACTGAGTGACAGGTGTCAACATACCTTGTAGCAACGTATACGCACTTATTTGAATGGTGTTTTCAGCTATCAAATTCGAGAATATTGTAACATGCCTGGTAGCAACGTATACGCAGTTGTGTGAATGTTTTCATCAGCTACGAAACTGAAACATATTTTGGTTTGGTTTGGCAGCACGTACGTGACGATGGAGTGGAAGCGTTATGACTGCAGGGTAGTAATGTTGATGTTTTTGATCGTGCAGGAGAGTTGGGAGACCAATAATTTCTATTATTGATGATGGTTTGGAGTATATTAACAGGAGATGTGACATTTTGGTTTGGTTTATCAGCACAGTAGCCTTTACGATATTTTCAACCCACAAATCATACCAGATAAAGTACCAAATATATTTAGGTTTTTGCCGTGGT
>JBBMKB010067387.1:0-14921 GCA_037833945.1 Alaria marginata
GTCTCGGCATTGTAGGGGTGCGAGGCGCGAGAGTCTATGGTCTTATGACTACGGCTAGGAAAGAAAGGAGTACCCCCCCCCCCCCCGCAGATGCTTCAGCTTTTTAACCATGAATTGATCATTTCTGGGGGTTTTTTCACATACTTCGTGGCATGTGTTCAATGTGATATTTATATTTTGTAACGTTTGATCCCCCCGACTAAATTCCAATACCTGTGCGGTTTGTTTTGGCCGCCTGCGTGTCATTTCCTGCGCGAAACATTTTGGCGTCATGATGTGAAAGTGCCACCGAACAGATATCTCCACACCGCCTCCGCCTCGAACAGCCTGTGTAGCCGGAAGCCATGGACTTTGGCAGTGAATTAATGGCTTTATTGTCGTATACCTGGTCGACCTATCTTGAAACTATGAGCTATGAGAATTACAGGCTTTTGTCATGGCCCATATTATTACCAGTACGGTTGGAACACCCGTAGGTGAGTGTTTCCGGTACGGACTACCAGAACATCGTGGCGTTGTGGCCCTTTGGCATTCGGGGCGTTGAGGCCCCTAGCCTGCCGGCCGTGTCGAAGCCCTTGGACCCGCCGCCCACTCAAGCCATTTTTTATACAGTCCCATCTGACAGTGAATCAGGTTTCATTTTTGACCCTTTTGACTGCGACGCACATTTGCAGCATTTTATCCCGCCGAGTGATAGCTTGTACCCTGGTAACGTTTTGGATTCATTCATTGGTCCATTATTCCTTTGATTACATCGCTATACCGTACGTATATATATATATATATATATATGTATCAAGCAATGTGTACATTAGAGAGTTTCGGGAAAATATAAAATGATGGCGTTGCGCATGGGCTGACGAAGTCTCGCCGCCAAAAAGCCGGCAGCGGTTTATTTTTACCCTGAGCAATGCTCGTGGTCAGGGTGCGGTCATCAAAAAGAGCACCTTACCCTGAGCAAACAAAATGCAAAGGGTTGCGGTGATGGAACAGAGCACAGACGGTATAAGGGGGTCTGCACCACCACCAAAGTAGCCTGGGGCGGACGCCGACTAACCGCCATAGTGTAGGGCGACAGGGCGCGCTATCTCCTCCAACCAGACGTCGGTTGGTCATGCCATGGCGGCAAAAGTACTTTATTGCACTGGTACGGTCTGACAGCAGGCAAACTTGTAAAAGGAGAAGACAACAATCAACCTCACGCTGGGTGACGGCGGGGAGGGTGGCCGAGGCGCACGCCCGCTCGCCGCCAAAGGGTAGAGCGACAGGGCGCGCCGCCTCCTTCAACCAGTCGTCGCTTGGTGATACTGCTGTGGCGGCGAAAGCAGCACAGCAGGTTCGATCTAGGCGGACAAGATGAGGAGAGGAAGTGGATAGACAATGGGTTTGTTCACGGCGCGACGCAACCCAACAGGCTAACTAGCAGATCAACCTCGAGCTGGGTGGCGGCAAGCAGGACGGCGACGATGGCGGACCATATGTGCTAGGGGTTGAGAGGCGGAGGGGGCAGGTCGCGGTGGAAGATAGTGGAGCACCGTGCATGGTGAATCGGCACGAAGCTCGAAGCTCGAAGCTCGTTGCTATTCGAACGCGCGTCCTATGCTTCTCACCCGAGAGCACGGCCTTCTTGCTCATTGGCATCTCATCGTGCTCGCCCTGACCAGGTTGTTTCTTTCATTTTTTCGTATTAAAACTCCTGGAAGCACAACCCGACCATAAGCAACCGCCCATGAACATCGATCTATTTTTTTCCCCTTTTGGTTTCTTCCGAAACTCACTTTCATATTTTCTCCGCATAAGAGTAGTTTCTTCCGTATAGTACCGAACGTGCACCAATCACATGCACAGTGGCTGGTACTATGTCTCCGCAAGTATGAATAGTTAATATATATATGCAGTCTTACGGGTGCTGGCAAGCATTAACACTAGTAATCGTTAAACATTAATCAGTGATGATGAATGGTGAATGATGAACGCATTACTCGTTACCCCTTTGGGGCTTGAGAGGGAAAAAATGTCGAAAATAAATGGCGATTACAGCGTGGGTCACCCTTAGTTTTAAACTTTCCTGGTTTAGTAGTTTAATAGCAGCCGGGATAGAGCGTGTGTCCGAGCTGTATG
The DNA here is from genome assembly GCA_037833945.1 of Alaria marginata. NCBI lineage: Eukaryota > Phaeophyceae > Laminariales > Alariaceae > Alaria > Alaria marginata. Next base: position 2,122 of record JBBMKB010067387.1, read on the forward strand.
CATTGTGATGAGCTGTATCGCAGGCGTGCAGCGTGGTGACGCGTGTGCTGTTGCACGCCATGCTCTTCCTAGCCGCTTGACAAGATCGCACATTGCATGGAATCGCTTTTATTTGGCGATGCGGTGTCAGCAGCGGAAAACTTGTACAGTATGCGAGTAATAGCTGCATCTGGTGGCGATTTTTGAAAATGCTCACACAAGCACATGTTTCTCGCTTTGCTGTTTGCGCCGTCTGCCTGTGCTATGATACCCAGCTCACACGAGAACACCCCGTACCTGCCCGGCATCAAGCTGAGCGAGCTGATCGTGGCCACAACAACTGTTGCAGATGCCACTGAACAGGCAGACATCGTCTTCGTCGTTGTGCCAACTCCCTTCGTCAGAGGTGAGACGCTGAGATAGTGTAGGTGTTTGTCGTCAGAGGGTGAGACACTAACGTGTTTTGTAGCATGGTATAGCGCTTTCGCTACAGTAGGAACTCACTTACCAGGACGTTTTGTAACTGTCGTCCACTTGTGTACGCTGAGATAGTGTAGGATGGCGGACGGACGTAGTTGTTGCTGTCACATCGCCCAGCCCAAGGTCGCGCGACAAACTCAACACGCACAGCATCGCTGCCCAACAACAGCAAACACATTTTTTTAGGGGAAGAGTAGCAACAGCGGCAGGAGCACAGCAGCAGCAGCAGCGGCGGGGGCGGGGGCGGGGGCGGCGGCGGCGGCGGCGGCGGCAGCAGCGCGGTGACGGCGCCTGTGGCTCGGCAATGAAATGCGGCACAGCAGCAGCCTCAAATAGTGTGCGAGCAGTGTATGTACGAGCGCACAGTGTTTTGGAGACAGAAACAAGGACAGCAGCACAGCAGCAGCGGCAGCGGCTGTTGAGACCAACACTGAATAGACATACCGCACCGGCGCGCAGAGGTCGTTGTCTCAACACGCGGAAGCGCATCAACCTTGCAGAACACAGGAAGGAGACCAGAAACGTAGTTCGGGTAGTTACCACTGGCGACACTGGATGAGCACAGTGGAACCCAGCAGCCACCTTACGGGGCGCGTGCAGCCGGTCGTCCTGGCTGATACGACGGTTTTAGCCAAAACCCGGGGACAAGAGAATAAAGGCCCGTTTTGGGGGAAACGCCTAACCGTATACTTCGTATATGTGTTGACAACCGTGAAGGTGAACGATTCAAGCTTTTCGAAGGGGGTCCCTTGTTTTCTCGCTCGGTGAAAGCTACAAATTCGCAATCGTACTCGTATCAAATCACAGCAAACAACCAACAACCTCATTTCGAGTACAGCGTTTTACGCACGTGGCAACTTTCAACACGAGGGCGTCCTGGTTGGGATGTTGCGTGACGTGCGGCTTTGCTGCGTTTTCAATTAATATGGTATGTGCTGCATTCTTCCCAGTCATGGTCGTGCTTGCTCCTCACCCCCGTGCCACCCTCCCGTGTTCGTCCTGACTGCTGCTGCTGCTGCTGCTGCTCCTGCTGCTGCCGCTGTCGCTCCTCATTTTAGCACTGCTGCTGCTGCTGCTGCTGCTGCTGCTGCTGCTGCTGCTGCTGCTGCTGCTGTACGTTGCTACTATTACGCTGCTGCTTCTACATGCTCCTCGCCCCCAACTGTTACGCTGCTGCTTCCACATGCTCCTTAACCCCAACATGTTGCGTGGTGCGTTTTCCGTGTCTGTAGACTTTATCGTGAAGCACAGGGACAGCCTTCCCACGGGAGTTCCAATCGTGGTGTGCTGCAAGGGGATCGAGAACGGATCGCTGTTGACTCCTTTCGAGATACTAGAGGAGGAACTGCCAGGAAAGGTACGTCTTCACCCCTTGCCTCTACCGTTGCCGATGCATTTTTATTAGGTTTTCTCGTGAAGTAAAACGAAATTGTAGAGTGTCATTGCATGCAGGGCTGCAGTCGTAAGTGAAAGCCTTAGCAATAGTTGTTTGCAGGGGTAAATATGTCGCCCCGACGGCTCAGTGGTATGATACGTCGCTGTAGCAGCTGTATGATAGTGGTGAGTCATGGCATGAATTCGATCGCTCTTGGTGCCGACGGGTTGCATATATTATATCGTAGATCGAAAGATATTTGAAGACATCCTATTTCCTCTCCCGAAGCTTGCATCCAACATCGACAAGAACACCCGCAGACGGCGACCTCGTTGCGTGATTAACCCCATCATAACGATCGGCGAAGGTGTCTAGTGGGGACTAACTGCACCCGACAAGCAATATGCCTGGTATTTGAAAGGCAAGAACCAAGGACGGGGGTGGAGTAGAGTGGGGTGGGTTCGGGGAGGAGGCGCCCACTCTGTAACCATGGATGCAAGTAGCAAAAAAGCGATGAAAAAAACAGCCAATCAATCAAGCAACCAATCAATCAATCAATCAAGTGATACGAATTGCGTGGTGTGAGCGGGTTGGCCCGAGACCGCTTTTTCTCAAGATTGGGACCGCTTGCAGACTCTGGAGTGCAGCACAAGGCGCAACGTACTGCGACATTCCTAGTTGTACGATTGTTGATTCGAGCAAAGTTGGTGGCCTCGGTGGCTGGAGTCTACCCCCCTGCCCTTATGCATTATGCAGGGAATGAAAAGCAGCCCCAATATAATGCCCGGACCTGCAGGCAACAAAAGCAAAAGTTGGGAAAGGGCGTGTACTGGAACGGAAGGCTGCATTAGCGGGAGATGTATTTTTACGTTTTAACACGAGCCCCCGTGTATCCGCCCACAGGTCCATGTCTTGGTTTTTGCTACAGTTGTTGTGATTACTGTCTGTATCGTAGCTGGTTTCCTGTGCAATCGACACCAGACACCAGAAACCTTCCTTAAAGGAATGGCTTCAACTGACCCCGACACCGCCTTCGCACTGCAGCCCATTTATATGGGTATTGTACTATTACGGGGGAACGTAGTTAATAGGACCAAATATTGGTAGTAAAAATAGATAAATATATAGTTTTTGTATCTACCGTAGGTCCTGTTAACTACGTTCCCCCGTGATAATGATAACAGGTACCGAAGGCATTAATAGCAATAGGCTCCGTTGGCAACGATGTCCCGACAACGTCAAGCGAGCACGTGTAAAGCATAGCATTATCGGAACCCGGCCGGACAAGCTGTTCTCTACTGGTCTACAAGTAGCCTAACAAGAGCGTTGTAACTCCACAGCGCTTACAAGGAAAGGCAGCTATCACTGCTACAAACTTGCAATTTTGAGTATCGACTAACCAATCGATCGCACTGACAGCTGCAGTATTTTTATGAATAGTCCTGTTGTGTAAACGCTCCCCCTGCCCCGGCGTGTCTCTCCTCTTCCTCCTGCGCAGTACCACAAAAACCTGGCCTGTCTTTCGGGGCCCTCGTTTGCGAGAGAAGTTGCTCTAGGCAAGCCCACCTCCGTGACCGTTGCGGCCAAGGACATGCAGTGCGCGCAGAAGGTGCAATCGATCGTCAGCGACCTCAACTTCCGCATTTACACGTCCGATGACGTCATCGGGGTGGAGCTGTTCGGGGCGGTGAAGAACGTCCTCGCTATCGCGTGTGGAGCAAGCGATGGCTTCGACTTCGGCCTGAACGCGAGGGCGGCGCTGATCACGCGGGGGCTGGCGGAGATATCTCGAATGGCGGTCAAGTGAGACAAGCTCCCATTGGTTGGGTTTGACGTGTGTGCAGACCTTGTGATGTGGCGGCTACTTTTTGAGCTCGATGATGCCGTTGCTTTCGAACTAAAAGACGAAACATCAGTGTTGCTATTATAGAAGCTTTCAAAAGGCTACACGCCAATCGTTGCGGTTCGTTCTGTATTTTGTGCTGGTGTCGGACATAGTCAACAAATAAAAATGTCAGTGATCACGTCTCATTAACCTCCGGAGCAAAGCAAGCGCACCGCAGTTGATTGGATTGTGTCGGTACATACTGCAACTGGTGCCCCCGCGTCCATATTTTAGTCGAACGTTTTGATAAAGGATTAGATCTGGAGGCAAGAAGCGCTTTGATTGTTAGGGCTCCATGCAACGAACGCCTCAACACTCGTGACAACATGGAATCCAGCTGTGCGTGTCAACAGTCCTTGTCATTCACGAGGGGTCTGCTTCAAGTCATGCTCGACGCCCGCATCCGACCACTACAGCAGCAGTAGGCTGACCACTAGATTACAGCAGTGGGTTAAGTCGTGACCTACGATGTTCGCTACAGTAGCTTGACCACTCCAGCTGTAGGTTGTAGTAGCTTGTCCACAGTTGACCACCACGGCTTATGGTGGTGTTCGTTTCACGGCAGTAGTTATAACCAACATCGCCGAACGTTTTTTTTTTTTTCAGGAAGGGGGCGTCTCCGCTGAGCATGGGATCTCTGTGCGGCTTGGGGGACCTCGTGCTCACGTGCACTGGCTCGTTGTCGCGAAACTGGACTGTTGGAAACAGGCTGGCTAAGGGAGAGGTACAGTCAATCAGTACAATACGTCGTCACCACCGTAAAATTCCCTTTGTAGCACATGCAATCGCATTAGAAAATGTTGAGACCCGTACACTAAGGACGGACTCCGTAGTAACATGTCTTAATACTTGGTTTGCCTCAAACGGCGGAATAACAGTCGAGTCCCCCGGCTCGAGCTCCGATAGGAACATGTCTTCGTTGCTAACGTTGCGTTACACCGCGCCTGAAAATTAGCTAGATCGCCTTGGCGCGCATGATTTGGACTGCACTGCGGCACGGACGTCGGAATATGGCGTAGGCTTGATTAGTTTATGCTGTAGGCGCTCTAGAGGCAAAGCTGGTCATCCTCCAAACGTTGATCCGGCTGGCACTGCGATATGCAGCAGTGCCTCCGTGTGCCAGTTTCGCTTTGTGGCGACTTGAGCCACGTCATCTTCCTTTGGTGGGATCTTATTTGAGTAGACCTTTGCCACTTATTCGAGAAAATGGCTGAGGCGCACGGTGTACGAGACATTGGTTGGTTGAGATTTTATTAGGGTAGGGTTAGGGTTTTGGTTAGGTATATGCTACGGTAGAGATGCACCATTTGGGTTTCTGAAGCTCCGCACTTGAGGAACTCTATGCCTCGCACCCCAAAGTGCTCTTTTTTGGAGTAAACAGAAGGTGCAACCCGATGAACAATCAAGCATAACGCAAAGCAAGAATGCAATACCGACGGTTTTGGGTTAATAGGTTATGGAGCCCCGTCATTCTCAAAACAACATAGCCTAAAAGTGGTACACTAATACTAGTAACTAATACTACTGTAGTATACTAGTATTACTGATAGCACGCGTCGTTAGATGCAGTTCAAAGTGTGTGCCAACCAGTTTCTCGCGTATGTGGTAAGATGCCCTCTCTTACGCTGGTAGTATTTTGTGTATCGACACCCGCAGGACTTAGACGCGATCACGACCAGCATGCGGATGGTGGCGGAGGGCGTCAAGACGGCGGCGTCGGTGCACGAGCTCAGCACCAAAATGGGCGTTGAGATGCCCATCTGTCAGCAGGTCTTCGAGGCAAGTTGTTCTGGGAGCGGCATCCTTTAGCAACTGATTGAAGCAGTGACGGTATGCTCGCTAGCCACGTTCAGTAGTATTCGTGCCAGTGGTCTGCGTAAATACTGTAGGTGGTGGCCAGAAAAAACAAAAAAATCGAGAAACACCTCCGCGAAAGGTATTCCTACCAGTGTTCCAGAGACGTTTTTGAAACTACGATCGGACATCACTGCCAGGAGAAAGGGTATCTGAGTGGTACCGAAAGGATTGAAAAACAAAATCTGCACGGACTATACCGTAGTCGAGGAACTCATGCAAGCTTACATCTCGATCTGAGCCCAACGGGCCATTTCCACGGCGATGCTGGTTTTGTTGTCGGGTGGACGGTGAATGTATAAGACAGAGCGCGGTTCGGGTGAACGCGGCAAGGCCAGAGGCGTTATTTCGAAAAGGACTAGGGGGGGGGGTAATTTTGTCGGGAAGCGATAACTACGGTAACTGCATCTTGACGTCATTGATGCTGTGCTCGTGCCCTTGGACTTGCGGCATTTTATCGACTTCACTACCACTATCACTTTCACCACCACTACCCCTTATCATTATCGCTGTCACGAATCACGATCACTACAAGCGTACCGGTATGCGATATTCGGTGTATTTGGAAGGCCGCATGGCTTTTATTTTAATAACGACCGAAAGCGTACACTTGTGAGGAGCAGATGGCGAAGGCGCCGCGTGTGTTTCACGAAAGTTCGGCGAGTACCGTGTTGCCATGTGCCAATTTCTGAATATGGTAACATGCCAAAATTGTTGACTGCCAGGTGCTGCAACAACGTATCACCGTTAATTTCTACTGTAAAACATGAGGCCATCGTTGTGTACAGCTGTGACAGCATGCCACCATCAGTGCTTACCGTACATCATGCCGCCATGGTTCCCTGCTGCCATGATATGCGTACTGTAACGGCATGCTTACCGTAGTAACACCACCATTGCTTACGGTGCCAACATGCTACCGCGATTACTTACAGCAATATAGCACTACCGAAAATATATATATCGGAGGATAGCATCGTGCAACAGTGATTTCTTACGTTCAACCACATGCCCACCCCCATTTGCGCTCGTCCGGCAGGTGCTGCACAACAAGAAGCCCATGATGGAGGCGCTAGCCTCCCTGCAAGGTAGACCGCACTCGCACGATCTCAGCATCGAGCTCAAAAACTCAGAAAGTTGGGCCGGCTTGGGTCCCACGCACCCGTGACCTAGCCTACAACTACAGTAGCGCCCGCCAAAGCACGCTGGCCTGTTCCTCGCAAGGAACGGCAGGTTTGGCTTAGTCGCAAGGAAGGCTACGCTTGAGGGCAAGGGGTGGGGTGTGCTCGTATTGGTCGGGGTGGGATTTGTGGCTGTAATCGAGAGGCGAAACGGCTGCGAACGGTACCCTTATGTCGTGTGCCGGTACCACTGGTGCTGACTACTCTGGTCTGCGTGCGTCGTGGGGTCGCTTGTGCTCGTCTGCAAAGTTTGTGCCTACCGTGCTGGAGCCCCCTGTAGCGTTTGTCGTGCAGGGTGGGTCCATTTCGCGCGACCGCTTGCCGCTGACCGTGTGTGGCACTGACTGATACTGGTAGATTTTCGCTAGCGCTTTTGTGTTTGTATTCCCTCGAGGTGTCCTGGTCAAATGCATTGGCATGGGATGTCCTCGTTTAGCCAGCCCTGCGAGTGGCACTATTAGACGGATGGGACGCAACCCGTGATAGTTGTTTCGGTGATCCCACAGTGATGTTTATTCACGCCCGCCTCGTATTTTTTCGAGGTAGTGACGTCCGTCGCCGAATCCACAAAAAAAACAACAAAAAAGTGTCTGGTTCAGACGATACCAGGCACCTAGTCCCAAATAGCGTCTGGTCTTACTTGTGTGCGTCTTACCCGAACTCCGTCGAAATTTAGCTCGTTATACGATATATGGCGACCCCCCGCCCCCCCCTTTGCCCCCACCCCCGCCGCCGTTTCCCCAGTGTTGAGGGAAGTTCAGTGGTATATGTTGCTACTGCTATTTCCAGTTTCCAGTTTTATTGGTAGTGATAGTGACAGTGATAAGATAGCTCAGTTCTCGCGCTTGTCAGGTCGAGATCGTTTTCGCGCTTGTCACGTCGGGGTCATTTTCGCGCTTCGCAGGTCGGGTTTGCTTGTGCCGGTTGGCGTTTGCACAGTAGTTTGTACTCGTAAACAGCACTTGAAGTCGCGAATTGTGCCGCTTGGTGAACGAAGCGCGGGTTAGCAGAAACTCCCGTAGCCATGCGCCAAGCGCCCACCAGGTTTAGTAAGAGGGGGTGGGGATAAATTACATCAGGGGAATTACCGCTGGGCACCCCAGGGTGTGGAGGGCAGCAATATCGTGGAGACTAGTTCTCGGTTTCCGGCGCTCCCATGCAGTGACACATGAGTACTTACAACTTTTGTGACGTACATCCAGTAAAAGTGGGTATGTTTACCAGTGCTGCGCGTTTTGCGGCGAAACGAAGTAAAAAGCCTGCGTTTTTTTTCTGCCTGTGGGTCAGGCGTGGGACAGTACGCAGTCATTGTCAAAGGTAAATTATATGCCAGACGTCTTTGGTATTAATGTGGGGCGGACATTTTGCGCATTTTTCGACAAACATAGGGGCACTATTGCCCGTTTTATATCAAGGCTCCAGTGCGCTTTAGCGATGCTGCTGGCCGTGTCTTGGGTCGGTGAGCTCCGGATACAGTTTTTCGCACGACTCGTGACCGGATCAGGCATGAAAGCATGGTGTGGTATGGTGTGGTGACCGCGTTTCCCGCTACAGCCCTTCATCGTTAGCTGTTTGATAAGTTCGTTGTCGTGACCCCCTATAGAAAAGTGATAGTTTAGGTTGTCGACCCTTCCGAGCAATGACGGCACACGCCACAAGTCGTTCGGATGCTACGCGCAGCTAACCGGCGTCTGCGATACCCCCCTCCCCCCAGCGACCGTGACTCGCCTAACACCTCACGGCGCTTCGCGCTTGGTGCACACGATGTCTGCCTGGTCGGTGAAAACCCGACGTGCTCCGTCCCGTCATTGTAGGGATGCGAGGGTCTATGGTCTTATGACTACGGCTATGCAGGAAATAAGTACACCCCCCCCAGCGACCGAGGATAAAAAAAAAGAAGCCGCAGCTAAACGTGATAATCAACAACAGAAGCATATGCGTCAGCGACAGCCTTGCGAGTACCAACATACTCACTTGCACGTCACGTACCCGCCAGGGGGGTAATACGGGACGGTACATGCGCTACATGCAGGGTCGCAATCGCGCCGAAACACGTTGATGCTGTATCATGAATGCGCTTTTTATGTCGCGATTAATCGCAAATCAACTACCCAGTTTCCTGGGGTCCTATACGGCGGAAAGTCCAAATGTGTCCGTCCGTCCGTCCGTCCGATTAATTTCTGGAATAAACACTGCAAACTCTTGAATCAAATTTAATCGAGACGCACGTAAGTTGCAGCACGCACCAACCACCAACCACCAACCAAAACAGCAGAAGAACGAGCACACAATCGCACGCGCAACAACCACCAAAGCACACAGCAAGCAGCAGCCAGTATCAACCACCAACCACCAGCAGCACGCAGCAATGCTCGGAAGGGGGATTCTGCTCCTGACAAGGCTGTGGCAACCCGCAGCAACGCTCGGCAGGAAAATTATGATCGGGACAACGCTAGGGGGTGGCGAAGACAAAGAAATCGCGAGGCAGAACGCAGAGAATCCGCATAGTAAATACTACAGTAGGTTGGCGGCATTCCGCCGCGCCCCAGAAGAGCTATAAGCGCGTGACGGTTGCAGTTTATGGCGGGGGCGGGCGGGATAGAAGGGCGGGAGCGGCCGGCCTCGCGGCTCGCCGTCACGCGGTCGTGGACGGAGGAGCGACGCAAAACCATCGTAGGGTTACGCAGTGTGGACTTTTTTTCGGTATTTTTATATTGAAGTTAGTGGGGACTTTTTATCTTGGAATTAGTGTTGGAAATTTTAGCTTAAACTTAGATTGGCATTTTTTATATTGAAGTTAGTGTTGTATTTATATCTTGAAGCTGGTGGGAGAGCGATCCCTGGGGGGAAATAGGATGGTGTGGTATGGTCCAGTATGGTATTTTGATATTGAATTTAGCGTGGAAGCGGCTATGTCGCTCAGGTTTGACCGCTTTTCGATTCTGGGTCGAGTTTCGGACGTACATGCATGTATTTCGATGTATTTTTGGGGTAGTTCATCTTGAAGTTAATGTGGACATGTTTGTGTTGAAATCAGTGTGGGCATGTTTATCTTGAAGTTAGAGTGGATTTTTATCTTGAAGTTAGTGACGTATCTTTATCTTCAAGTTAGTGCCAGAGCGACCCCGCCAGGCGGGAATGGGATGGTGTCGTATGGTGTGGTATGGTCTGTTGTGTATGGTGTGGTATGATCCTGATTGGTTGATCGGCGTACAGAAAGCCTATACCAGCTATAAAACCAGGCTTCAGTCATCTCGAAAGGGGTATATGTTAATAGGAGTCATTCCACGGTAGGGGTGCAGCAATAATTTTAAAGAGCTCCTGACATGAGGAGCTCAATATCTCACCCGAAACATGACTTCCGAGATTTTTGTTCATGCAACCGGATCGACATTTCTATCCGCTATTATTATAGTCCTAAAACAAATGCACTCGCAAAATGATCATACCAACCGGCAGTACCTCACTTCAGGAGCTCAACCGGCCAGGAACGTTTGACCCCAAAAAGTGCAACCCCTACCGTGGGATGACTCATAGTGTAAAGCTATTTTTAGAGGAGCCGCGAAAATGAAACGAGCAACTCGCATTCGCAATCAGCCGCGGTAAAAATAGATAGCCGTCTGAGGAATGGCCGCAACAAAAACTATCTACTGCTGCTGTAGACCCTAAAGGGATTTTAGAATGTCTTGAGAAAATATTTTCACCGAAACGAGCGTCGCCGGGCTCGGCGTCTCACGTGCATTCTTCACGAGGGGCCTCCCTGAGCCAAAGGGGGCAGGGTGCCTCGCCCCGATCAAATCGTATTATTAGCCTGCGACGCGGGGCGAGCGTTCTACGTTTTGGGGTATAATATGCATTCATGTCCCGAATAAAAAAATAATTAGTAGACGTTCTCACCCTCGACCGCCCTGACAGAAAACCATGACTTTTGATCGCTCTCAACACACTCTATTATGCGGCGCAAAACGACGGTTTTCCCGCTATGTGCACCAGCCCCCCGACCCGCAAACATGTCCCAAGTTCGAACTTACACCGAGCCAAAAGTAGAGAGACCCAGTTCGAGCTGCCTGAAGCCTGAAGAAAGAAGCCGATTTTTCGGCAGACCGCCGGCCGAGATCTCCGCAAAGAAACAAACAAGGACCAGGGACCGTTTCGTTCGACCAAGCACGACAAACCAACATAAAGGTCGAAAACGAACAAAGACAAACCAAGAAACATCAAACATCAGCAGAAGCGCTCAACAACACCGAAAGTTCCGTACAGTACGAGTCCCGCGCGCGGGAGCAGGCGGGTGCACAGCGGGAGCGACCGGCGACTTTGATCTCCGTGCATAAAGCGTCAAAACGGTGCTCTTGGAACGTGACAGTCCAAAAGAGAGCTAAAACATTGTACGCTCGTGCATGAACTACGGTAATGCTTGCACTCTGGTATTTCATCATATCAGATACCTGGTATCTGTCTACTAGATAGACTCGTCATCTTGGAACGTGACAAACAGTCCAAAGTTGAGCCCAAAACTATACGGTCGCGCATGAACTATTACTAGTGATTGCACTCTGGCATTTCATCACATCAGGCAGGTATCTATATACGGCTCGTCAACTTTGTTCGTGCCGACGACGTAAGCCCTTGTTATCCGCGCACGTTGTACGCATGGATGATGCGCAGAAGAAATAACGAGGCGTTGTTGGTGTGGGTATAGCAGCATTACTGGTACCAGGGACTCTTTTTTAGTCCGACACGTCAGTTGTTATTATAATAGACGGAAATACTCATTTTTAATCGTTTACGCAATAATAATGCATGAAATCACAACCTGCGCTGTCAATAACCCACAATAGACGGAGGTCGATGCCCAAATTATGACGGCCGTTCGCTCTAAAAACCATCTACGTAGAGGGAGATACTACGGCAGTAGCAAAATAAAGGTTTCATATAATAGGCGTTTTTGTCTGCACAAACAAGCAGATAATAATCGTCTCAAATCGCGATGCATGAGTTGCGCAGTACGGCATGCACAATACCATACCATATACCATACTATCGTGATCGAGGCACACCTGGTATACCATACCATATACCATACTATCGTGATCGAGGCACACCTGGTATACCATACCATATACCATACCATATATGCCATACCATGCATAGTTGCGACTTCGGCATTCCGGCCTGTCTGTCTCTCCGACCCCCCTCAATCTCATTCCAGGACTAACGCTCGCCTTCCCCCCCCCCAAAGGTGAAGCCCATACCTGTAGCTGAAACACACACCAGCGGTTTTGCCAACTCTCAGCTTGTCGTGTGTTAATAATAAAAATATAACGACCATTCGTAATTCCGAACAGGGCGACAAAACCGGCTCAACGGCTGTCATAGCGACGAAAGACCAAAAATGCGAGGTGCATTTATACGCATTCGATGCGCGCTTAACCCTGTCACAAAAAAACTGCAAAAATTACCCCACAAAAATCCCAAGAAATGCCTCCATAAACGTGGGTACAGTTATACCATTGGTATCATATAATATGCTGTAGTGTCATACTATGGAGGCCACACAAAACCGAGCCAACGACTATACTTTCGACGAGGAAACCAAAATACCCCTACGATTAGCAAGCATCTCACAGTAGCGACAAAGTATAACAAAAAATGCCCCTAGCATCTAAAGGTAGCGATGAGATACCAAAAAATGCCAAAAAATGCCCCTAGCATCTAATGGTAGCGATGAGATACCAAAAAATGCCCCAAGCATCTAAATGGTAGCGATGAGATACCAAAAAATGCGCCTAGCATCTATGCGTCTAGCATCTCACAGTGTAGCGAGGATATAAAAAAATTGTCATTGGCATCCAATCCAACGATAGCGACGGGATACCAAAAAAAAAAATCCTGTGTGTGTGTGTGTGTTCTTCACATTAAACTGTTCTTTCTACCCGTCGACATCCAGCACAACCAGTGTCCGTGCAGATTCTTCTATCCTAGAGAGATACAAGTTCTGTGGTCACAAAACTACGCCACAGAGGTGCTACATTGTTATGCAGTA
>JBBMKB010067398.1:0-28714 GCA_037833945.1 Alaria marginata
CACCCACCCACCCAACCATCGACACAAGCACCAGCAGTATACAGCAACACACAGCAGTACCCACCATCGGCACTACCGAGCAGGCGATATATGCCGGGGGCCGAGCACGATTTATGTTTTTCGGAGTTTTTTGTCTTGAATTTAGTGTTAGAACGGCTATATCGCCCAGTTTTAGGTCGACATCGATTTTGACCGAAGTTCTGGAGATTCAATTTTTCACTTTTGTTGGACTCTTCGAAAATATAATTTAGTGTGGGATACATATCTTGAAATTAGTATGAGGTATTTATTATATTGAGTTTAGTGTTGGATGATAAGGATAAATATGTCACTGGGAATGGCGTGCAAACCTGCGCATTCCCCAAAACATATGCGACCCCTGTCCCCGTTCGTTTGAAACACGCCAAAAAATAAAATATGGACCAGAAAGCTATTGGACGGAAATATAAAGAACGATTAAAGAACGATTGATAATCGTGTTCTCGGCCCAGCGGTTCTTATATACCGGCCACGCCTGGTATCCCGCATCACGACATTTTTTTTCCACAGCCTCGCACCAGGCACCCCTTCCCTAGCCGCCCTCTCTCGGCCGACGCGCGCCAAGTCGCGACGGAATTCGGCAGCCCCGACCCCTCACAGTCGAGAAGACCCGTCATCCCCGGCGCGTTCTACATGCGCACACGATTCCAGCTCGCTATCAAGGTGCTTTAAGGGGCCAACCAAACGTTGCAGATCTGGCGTCATTTCTTTTTTGGGCGGTTATGTTAGGGACGTTTGCGTTATTGTATCATTACCTTCCGTTGATTATAAACCCGAAACATATGGCACACGGAAGTCATCAAGACCCCGTTTCTGCGCGAGAAAGGTCCGTCTTTGCACCCTGCGCCCCTCAGCGAGCCCGGGGCGGCGAGGCACCACGCTGGCCAACCTCTCCTTCCTGAAGCCCCTCTACACGCCGGGGTGCGCCGCAGGCCGCGTCGGCCTCGCGGTCGCCCGATTTCACATCTCGAAGCCGGAGGCTCCGGCTCGGGGTTGTGCTCCCCCACCTACTCTGGTTCCAAGTGAAATGCGATTTGAGCCGCAGCCGAGCCCCACCTTGCCGCCCCGACCCCTCGGCGACCGCGGGCCCGCGCGGCGCGAGTCCGAGCGCTCCCACGCCGAATTCCGGGGCTAAAACGACCCTGGGCGGGGTACCCGCGAGGCCACGACCGGACAACAACGACCGACGACACCAACACCAACAACAACAACAACAACAACAACAAACACCAACATCAACTTTCGGCTTTATATATACAGATAACACGTGGGTTTGGTAAAAAATTTTCTGAACACTGAGGCCGGATCTTTCGATGAGTTTATCCTGAAATAAGTGTGTTATTACGCACCTGGCTGGACGACGATGTAAGGCATTGCAAACAACATAGACGACGGCATAGGTTTGGATTTGTCGTCGCTATCTCCCATGGTCCTGTTGCGGACAATCGAAATACCGTGGCGGAGACGTTCGATCTTGTAATTATGTGACCTTGCGCTGTCAGCATGTACCACCAAGGGTTGTTCCAGAATATTCCACTGCATTTTACCAAAATCTAATTGGAATTTTGTGTCCCCGGGTTTTTACGATTGCTCAACAACCGCCCACACACACGCACAAAGCTGCTGCTGCTGCTAGCTGCTACTGGCAACTGCTATAATAGTTGTGCTTCTTTCTCCAGGCTGTTGCTGACTGTTGCGATTACTGGCTGTTGCTTTTGCTGGCTGTTGCTGGCTATTGCTGGCGGTCGCTGTTGCTGGCTGTTGCTGGCTGTTGCTGGCTGTTGCTGCCTGCTGCTACCTGCTGTTTCTGGCTGTTGTTGCCTGCTGCTACCTGCTGCTGCTGCCGCCTGCTGCATGCCTGCTGCTGCCTGCTGCTGCTGCTACTGCTCCTGCTGGCTGCAACTTTGCTAGCTACTGCTGCTGCTGCTGGCTTATGCTGCTGGCGTATGCTGCTGGCTCCTGCTGGCTGCTGCTGAGTTTTGTACCATTACCGTCCATCATCCACCAACTAAGACAACTTGACGACATATACAAATATCCCGATGTGCGAGTCCCTAGCGACAGCTATAGTATCTTATATACTGTGGACTACACCCATCCTTCAACGGCCGGCAACACTCACAGACTATTCAAAGTTAAAACATATTACCTCCGGGACTGCTACAATATCCCCCCACATAACCATATGATAGCACTATCGCGAACAAAGTATATGACATGCACTTAATGATATTCCGTTGACCTCTTAGCTCCAAAGTAAGGTCCATCCGCCATTGAGTCCGAGGGGGGGGTCTTAATCCCTACTGAAATTGTAAAACGGGGGATTTTTCCTTAATATACACGAAATGTTTGTTGGCAGCCCGACAAACAAACTTCCCGTTTTGTAAATGATTCTATTATATCTGCACAACTCTGTACACGACGAATCGGAAAGGGACATAAATGCATGCCCGACCGTCGTCGATCTCAATATTCATATATCCTATCAAGCGCAACGACAGTTCACGGTGACACGGATAAGCCTATGCCGCAGACCTTGATGATTGCGGTGCTCTAGATCGCACTCGCACAAGGTGTGCAACTGCATACTAAATCCAAGGTAAAGTCATCAAAAGAGCCGGCCTCAGTTTGTTTTAATCTTTGAAACCGCGTGTTAAAGATAGCAACGCTTCTGTACGGGGCGCATCTTGAAGGTTCGAGTTGGCGCCGATCAGTCCTCAAACGCAAAGCCATGCCTGACAATTAGATTCAACGCTCTGCCTGCCATGGAAGGAGCGCCTAATCTTCGCGCAATGTTGACTCCACGCTGAATCACGACTCCTGTGCTATTTTTGACGTTTTCAACCGTGTTCGGCTCACACACGAGGATGCCAATTACGACGTGAGAGAGCATGTTTCATTGCGAAACTTCGAGAATACTCATCCTCCACACTACCGCCTTGCTTGGCCAGTACGGTGCGGAGAGCTGGGTGGCTATCTTGTCCCTTTGCTTGGTGCTGGCGCTCTTCATCGCAGCGGCGGTACTCTCACGGTTGCAGGTATAGTCTGTAGTCTACCTACAAACTAGGCATTTTAGATGAAATGCTACTACTGCACGTACATCAGTTTGTGACGGTTAAAGTTGTCCTCTTGGTTGAGCCGGAGTGCTTTTCGTGCTTGGTGTCAATATCCTACGTGGACCGATTGATAACACGCTAGCGTTGTGTCCGAGTTCAGCCCAGCGTAGTTTGTGAATAATCCACGCCATACCTAAACCCGTAGGTTCAGCGATACTGCTGTACCTTACTGCACAATCATCCCAATCTAATTCCAAGTAGTTTGTAGCGAAAACTACGTGTACACATATTTTAGGGGGTTGGACGGTTCGTGACGTCCGGTTTCCGTCATAAGCCCCCCCCCCCGCCCCCAAAGAGACGTTTCGCTTCGTTCCCTCACCACACCCGCTTACAGACACCTCTGCTGTGGCTTGACTAGCGCAGGATGTTCGCGGCGGATATGAGCAGGAAGCCATTCAAGTTCTTCGCCATACGTACCTGGCTCGCGGTCGGAGCCGCAGAGAGGAAAACGCCCTAAACAAACGAGTGAGTAGCGGAGGCTGCGCTGTTTTCGGCAGTTGTGTGTTGACCGTTTTCTGGGGCGACTTCAGCATTCCTTTCTCCAACTAGCAACGATGCTGTGCGGTTACTTGGGTGGTTTCCTTAAACAAAGTGTGCACGTGAAAATATCTAATTGTCATTTCATGTGTTTGCCCCCAGAGCGTAGGTGCAGTTATGAAGAGGTTAAGGAACGCGACAGAGGGTGGACACAATAACTAACAATCGCATATTTCCCGAGGAGCAAAGGGCAACCTATGAGTTTAGCCGTTGCTGAGGTGCTGTGCGCGAAGCCCGACGGCAGCCACATGCTGGAGAAGCTTCGGGCACAAGGTGGCTACGTGATCGTCGGTTTCTCTTGAGTAAACGCCTACGAAGTAGATATATGGGCTAGGTCTAGGCTGGTATGACACGCTAGCGTTTGCCGCGACACGAAAGAGAACCCGCGCCCGATGTCAAGTTATAGAAATTTAGTGACAGGCGGATCGCACGTTGTGATGATGATAACTGTGTGTCCTGCTTCCTTTTGCTGTCATGCGGTGTACGGTCGTTGGGGTGACCTGTCCACACAGGTAAGACGGCGGGCCCACGAAGCGCGAGCTGACATCAACAATAGCCTACAGCAGCGAAACACCGTACACTTCCACATGATTTCGAAGGATGTAAAGGAATCCGTCAGCAAGGTCAGTGGGAAAGCTGGCAGGGTGGGAGTATTTGCAGTCTTCCACGAACCGGTAGCCGCATATGTTCTGCCAAGCCCAGCAGTCACGAGACCTGCCCCATCCTTCCATAAAACTCAGCCGGCCGTGCTTCGCGGCTGGCGCCGGAGCCACCACTGTCGGCATGCGCTGTCCTCTTAAGTCTACCCCCTTCAGCTGCCGTGACCGGTTGTCAACCCCAGGCCACGCCCGACCGGCGATCTTCCACCTTTCCTAGTTCCTGACGGCATCTAATTGAACGACCGCATGCGTGTTTAGGTGAAGCCGACGGGGGAGCGGGGGGCGGTGGGGGGTGCGGGATGGTTACGGTTTTTCAAATGTTGGGGGGGGGGTGGGGGGGGAGAAGGGTGGGCACCCCCCCACTCCCGCCCCTGTGAACCCGGTGTTGGCATGCTCCCTATGCTAGCAATCCGCGCGAAAAGACGAACAAGAAACCAACAAAGTGTGACGAGATGAACCGACGTAGTGGCGTTGTGCCTACACTCGTGCAACCAAGTGTTGCGATGGCTATCTCTCAACCGGTTACCGCATTGCCAAAAATGTCCTTGTTTGACAAGACGAACGAACCCACGACACTCGGCGTTGGCTGTGTGTGTCCGGGGTAAAGATAATTACCCCCTAAAACAAGATCAGCTCTAAAACCTGGGTACGTAGCAGGGTAGCTGCTTCACAATGCACGGCGTACGCACGACTTTGTTGGCGTCACCGTTACGTGTCGATCTGTTTCGGTGTTTGCTTGTGTGTGTGCGGTGTTTCTCTCTCTCTGGTGGTGCGTTCGTATTGCCCGCTTTACGGACAAAGTCGAAGTAATGCGCCCACATGAGGTAATTGCTTCCATCCAGCCCTACGCAGAAGGGGATACCACCCAGCTACACTACTGTATATCGTCATACAAGAGGAGGTAATAAAACGAAAAGTTCAGCAGCATCAATATTGACATCACAAAGGATCTGTCTTCCATCCGGATTTTCTTTTATTCGAAAGAATAAATGCAACTCTGTGTTGACTTGGCACAGCGCAGCGACACTGTATCAGTTGCTAGGGATGTTCTAACCCATCGGCAGTCGTGGAGATCATGAGGTACATCGCTCAGACGGAAAGAAGCAAGTGAATTTCGTGCGCGCTACATTTGCTCTCGCGCCTTCTCTTCCCTCGACCCCAGCGACGAAATTGCTCGCGTTGGCAATTTGCGAGATAGAAAGAGGACGACTCAGCCCTCCAGCACCTGTGTCCCCACGAATTCTCAGTGCTGCTGCCCTCGTTGTCTTCAAAACCGGGAACGTTTATCCTAGCCCAACGCATACCAGGCGAGAGTGTATACGTGTCGCATCATGGACCACAAGTTGTACCGGTACTGTAATGTGGGCCCTTTCAACTGGCGCCCTAACAGGCGGGAGGGTTACTCTAACCTCGAGCACCGACGTCCACTGCAACGTCGCGTCACGTTGGGTTGGGATTGCACAAGTAACCACACACATACGTCCGGCTCTGGATGTCCAGGAAGATAGGGAAATACATAAGCGGCACACACCTCCGGCTTGGTTGACACACCCAGCGGCCCTAAAGTTCTGTGCACGTTCTAAAACAAACAACCACCCCCCTGGCGTTCGGCGCGGGTTTGCTGACCTACACGAGGCATCTTCTCTAAACCTGACGAACAACTGCTGCCGTATTTGTATTCATCACCTCGTTGTGAGCCCGATCCTGTACGCATCGATCCCTAACTTTCTATACCAATATGCCACGACTTGTCCATTACTTGCGCTTGCGGAGGCCGGTACTGCGTGTACGGACAAGCCTACACCGCATGATGATACCTGTGATCTACATTTACGATTCCAGGTGTAAAGGATCAATAGTATACATGGCAGTTATGTTTTCTATACCAGGTATAATTGATGTGACGGACAAGGTACACAATGTATACTAAGCACTGGTACTGCGTGTAAGGACATACCTACACCACATGATGATCTCTGTGGTCTACATTCACGATTCCAGGTGTAATGGATCAATATTATACATGACAGTTATGGTTTCTTTATGATTGATGTGACGGATATGATATACCATATGTACTAAGCACCAGATGTTTTTGTACGAAGTATACATGGAACGTTGATGTGTATGATCTACTTCGTGTACCGATACCTGGTGTGATATATGTGTGCAATATGACATATGTACATGATCTATATACACTGCATGATATGTATGTCCTCTACGCTCCATACGATCTATACGATCATTATGATCTACACGACCCATGTAAACTCTCCTTTTTTATGAAACGGGGGATGTGCAAACAGGTGACCGCCAGCAGTGTACTGTGGGGCCATGCCTGGCGTCATCTATGGAGCTCACCGATAGCACACTTCCAAACTACTCTACTCACCAGGTAAGGAACAAAGGATGAACTCAAAGATCGAGATTTCACCAACCCAACCAGTGAGATATTTTGCGCTCCGTATTTGTATGTGCTGCGTCTCGTTATCTCTGCCCCCCCCCCCCCCCTCCGCGCAAGGGGGATGTTATCGCGTAGTATGCATGTGACAAGGCACCCAGAAGTCAGTTACATAGTATCGCCATTACTTTCTTTGGACGTGACCATGCCAGAACCGAATTGTTGTAATTTGAAACTGCCATCCATATACAAGAAAGGAAGCGCAAGGTGCGGAAGACCGCCTAACAAGTGGTTCTTTGTAGGATGCAGCTCCACGTTCTATGCGACTCGCCCAACATCTCACGGTGCTTCGCGCTTGATTCACGCGATGTCTGCCTGACCGATGAAAAGCCGACGTGCTTCGTTCCGGCATTGTAGGGATGCGATGGTCTATGGCCATACAACTGCGGCTGTGCATGAAATATGTACACTGCCCCCCTCCCCGCCGCTCCCTCTTCTTAATCTCTCTCTCTCTCCCTCTCTTTTTTACAAACGTTACCACGATCAAGTCCTGAAAAATCGATCACCTTGATGTCATATTGTTGTGTGTCTTGGCGCTTGTTGGCACGTCTACGGTACTGTATGATGCTATGTTTGGAAACAGGCCACAGCATCTTATGCTTCTTCTGGCGGACTGGATGAGCGGCGTCACTCTGCAAGCTATATTCTACGGAAAAAGTCAGTTTGGCTTCGGGCAAAAGGTGGGCATCGGGGCTGGGTGCTCTCGGCAGAGTGCGCACCGACCTTGGCAAGGATCCATACTTATCATTGTCAACGCTGACTACATCCACAACATGTTTCCACTGGGCGCTCCATTTATTCTGTCTGACCCCGCCTCAGCTGTTGTAGCTATAAAACGATATTCCTGTACGACAGCTTTGACGTGCTTTTCCAGCAACTTGGACGGAGAAGAAGGTAGTCGGTACACACAATAATTCGAAAAGAAATAGTCAAGGTGGACGACGGGATAAACTAATGCGGTGATGTGTATACAGTGTGCAGCACTAACTTGTACCCATTGCACGCCTCAACAGACGCAGAAAGCGGACAAAACCCCAGTCAAGTCAAATATGGAAGCCTTTGTGCCACCAGACGACCAGTGTCTATTAAATCATATAAAGATCCTTGTGTTACCCACAATCAGCTTAACTCCGACCTAGTGCATCCGTTCTCGCCTTTTCATCAGTCTTCTAATAATTTAATTACACTCCGTATGCACGTATATACCAGGTATAGACTGCTACCGTGGGAACGGTCTTGACATAACTCTTGGTACTCCCGCCACCCCCTTCGCATGCCTGCTGCCTACTAATGATACTAAAACAGGTGAACCTTACGGCGGTGACGGCGCTGTTCATGATCCCGACGGCAACCATCCTCCCCTCCTTGCTCCGATCGGCAAACACGCCTCCATCGTCGGTAACGCTGACGAGAAGGCGCAAAAACGGACACGCTCGGACCACACACGGCGGCCAGGTGGAGGCAGGGGTTCGCGAGGACAGTCTGGACAAGACGGACTCTGAAAATTCCACGGAAATGATGCTTGCCGGTAAATACTAGCTACACCGCCGCTTCTTACGAAACCACCGCTAAATACGTGCAGAAGCCCTTTTTCGATGACAACGCGCGCGGGGGGGGGGTGGGGTTCCATTTCGTTTTTTTTCTGTGGAATCCTTGTCAATGGTAAAACCTATATGTGGGCCGTTCGTACCACGGCAGCAGTATCGCGTGTCCGATAACGCTTAGAGGCGATGGGCCGCCAGACTCACGCTCCTGCGCGCTTCTTCGCGCCCTCTTTCGCGTCGTCTATTGGTTTAAAAATTCTGGCGCTCGGCAACCACGATGGTCATCTGCAAAAGGGCCACAGCGCTCGACCGCACAAGACAAACCAGGGCCTTCAAATCAGGACCGAGGATATGCAGCGTCGGCGTCTCAAAAACCATCGTGAGAATATTTGATTGTCGAGTATTCGTTGACTGCGGTGAGGTTGTATCGAGGTACTGCAGACCGATGCCGCTCTTGCCCGAACTTCGTTTCGGCCTTATGGGACAAAGTATTGGCAACTGGGTAGTGGTTGGGGTGTAGTACTTCAATCTCGGAATATTTCGATGGAATAGCAAGTTGGCAAGTAAACACTGCCGGATCGGGGGGAGGCACACATACAGGAGGCTGGGCATGCAGTAGTGCGATTGGTTGATATGCAGTAGTGCGACTAGTTGCTTGGTCGTCGCCAACACCGATATCACTCTAAGCAGCGTTCCACGCTAGGTCTAAGAGTAAAGTCCCTGCAGTGTGAGTGTGCTCCAAAAAAATGTTTAGTAATCATGTGTAGAGTTAAACGAGGCCAGGCGACTAGCTAGAGGGGGGGGGAGGGGCGCCTGATAAGCGTTGCTTGCATTTCGAAAGTTCTGCAAGCCAATACGAATATCAATCCCAAACGCTCGTTCGGGGCGAACTGTCTGCTTGTCACCGACCGCCGACAATGATCGTTGCCTTGCCTGTGAATGAAGGCGAAGCCGTACGCGGGGAATATCGACGCAACCCAGTTGGAAAGCAGTTGCACTGGACGAAGCCGCTAGCAAGGCGGTGGCCGACAAGACCTCGGTCTACGCGGACATCGTCCGGCTCCAGTCTGTTCTGGTTAAATTTTATATGTTCCTACCCTTCGCTTTGATCCTGCTTGTGTGCCAGGTATGCCATGACCGACGTTGCTTCAAATGAAATGCAAGCACGCACATCATCTGGCCTTACTTTCTGACGCGAATGTCAAGGCCTCAGAGAACACCATCCCGGATATCAGTATCGCTATCATAAAGCGCCGACTCTCCGGCGCGACTTGTGTAAACTCCTGTGTGTATGATGAGCAACACGCCTCGTGTTCAGGTATATCATCTCCATCTTCTGTCTCATCGAAAGGCTGCATGTCACGATTGTCATAGCATATTATAATGTAGTTATCTCTAGGGACTTACGATGGTGAATATTCGTAGCCTCCGTCAACAGCGTACATTAGTGAAGGGCAAACGCATCAAAACACAAGTAGACCTCGGAGAGCTTTGTTCGGTTGGTGCGGATACCCGGCTTCTCCCAGTTAAATTGTCTCCAGCACATTTTATGCGGCGGGTTTCAAGAGCGACTCGCTTCGCTCGTATTTACACAATCCGGCATGTGTCTGGGCACAGACAGGTGATCGGCGCCTCTTTCTGAGCTGACCGTGCATACTCGCTGCTTTTACGTCATCGTGTTCACGTTGCGCATCAAAATCTTGGAGGTGTTGTCTACCAGGAATGAAGCCGAAGCGGCCGGTGGGGACGACAACGCCCTCCTGCACAACATGACGGCTACCTTGGGTAGTGTCAGCGCAATCCTTTGCGTCATTTCTGCGTTCGTCTTGGTGGCCCGCAACACGCATGCCATGGCCCAGCTGATGATGTTCCAGGCCGTCATTTCTCCCGGCCTCATCCTATGCGGGTTTTTGCTGTACGCTTCTAACGCCGTACTTGCTACGGGTGAGTGTCCAAAACTTTAACACAAACATCTTTGTCTAGGGACAGCACCACTACAGGCACCACCCCTTGGGTAGCCGGACACCATATGCGAGGAACCCCTGGTAGCACTTTCGATACCACGGTTTTCCAAGCTGAACCACCATTCATTGTGCGGCCCAAATATGGTCCACTATCACCATCTCGGTTTCGCAAGAGGTCGCGAACGAGCATGTCTCTGCGTTTAGGGCTGGTTAGTTTTCGTCCCGGTGGGCTCTTGTTTCTTGTCACCTGTGTTTACTCTGCATAGCATTCACTCAGATGTTAGCCGCCGACCAATCTCGTCGCTCACAGCCCTATTGGGGTATATCTAAACTCCAGGGTCACTTTAGAGGGTTCAGCTCCGGTCGACGGGGGATCAGAGTAGCAAGCGAGAACACGCTGGCAACTGGGGGGGCGGCGAAGATGAAAACGGCAAGAACTCTAGAGTAGCATGATGATGTCTTCGGCTGCATTTGTGAGCAGTGAAATTGTGTTTCATACCCCGTGTCTTCTCCGCGGTGTCGAATGCATACTTTCCAGGTACAGTCTTTGGAGGTGTTTTGACGTTGGCGAGTGCGTACTGCGTGCGACTCCAGCGGCAGCACGAGGTCGTTTTCCAAGCCGTGTGTGAGGATGACCTGGTTACGTCATGGTCTCAACCTACTAAACGTATGCACGACGCCGCGGGGGTCATCCAGTCATGCTTCAGGTATGTTTCTTTCGACTCGAGACCTTGACTAAGGCTACGGCAGGGGAGTCAAATTAAGGGGTTAGGCTTTACCACCAACCGGAGTTCAACATTTCAAGACATTATACAGGACACGTGTTTGTATATGTACATTGTGGTGCGTTTCTCTCCCTGGAGCATGGCTCGTGGTCACCGTTCCTCTATTGTGTTTGCTGATGTACCAGGGTGCGTAAATATTTCCCTACGGCTTGTTGTACTATCGACCCAGGCGGCACTTGGCGGCAACGAGGGTGACCCGAGCCCGAGAATTCAACGCCTGGCTCAACAAGTGCCAGTCGAAGCGCCAGATCATTCACGGCATCGTCGTGTCCTTGCTGCTGATGACGATAATATGTCTCACCTACACCAACTTGGTGTTCGCCGCCGCATTTGACGGGTAAGAATGCTACGGAGGCGTTGGCAGAACGGGGGGGGCGGGGAAAGTGCCCAACCAACATCTCGACAGTCTGTTGTATTTTCGAAAAAACCGCGTGTGCTGCAGTAGTGTCGAAAACCGACGGGTACATCGCCGGAACGCTCCAGAACACGTAAATCGATGTGCTGTGCACGCGTCGACCGGAACGGACGTTGGTTTTACTTGCTCGAAAACATGTTTGCACTGCAGTGAATACCGGCGTATACCACCTCGGAAAGCATTGAAGGTTGAACGGGCAAAAACTAATACTCTGCAACGTTTGGTATTTGGAGTAATTGCTGAACTTCATGACGTGTAAGCAAGTATATATCGTTAAGAATGACCGACAACACGATGGTGATCGAAACTTGCTCCACCCCCTCCGTACCCCCCTCCCTTGTCCTTCCCCTCCCAGAAGCAATACTAACCGACTCATCGCTTGAAATTGCTTTGCGACATCTGCTTTACGGACCCCGCTCAGGCCCACCTCAAACAACTGGCTGGTGACCTGCGCGCTCGCTCTGGTGGTTGAAGCCGTTCTCCAGCAGCCAGTCATTCTTCTCCTGACCGGGGTATTAGGAGACTTTATTGAGGAGAGCGCCGACATCCTCCTGGAAGTAATCAACAGTTAGTTTCAAGGGGTCATGTGATGGGAGGACAGTATCCTAGAAGTGACCACCAGTTAGTCGGGCATCATGAGCCAGCCAATGCTCTGCCAGACGTGATCGACAGGTAGTTAAGCGTGATTGTGTAGCGAGAATGCAGGGTAAGGAGAGTAACGGGGGAAGCTTGTTGGGAACCTCGTGGGAGACACAACTACGGTTACAACCGTATATTTAGGCGTCATACAATACACCCATTTAGGGGGCAGGCTGCGTAGGTAGGTCGACGTTATAAACCGACTGACTTGCCGATCCTCAGAATAAACTATTTTACAACCGGGCCTTGGGCGATAGATATCGCTGCTGTTGAAGTATTTCACCCAACCCATACCTCCCTTCCACCTCGGCATCTGTCTACGCCGCGCCTCCTGTAAGGTTTCTGTTTTAACTCTGCCACGCTGGTAGTTTGAAGGTGCGGAATGAGATTCCCCCTGAGTACATGTATTTCACGATACATTAAACAAACACGATCTAATATAATACGTACCGCAGGTCTGTACGACGCGTCGGCTGGAATAGCTCTGCCGCCCTCCTCCTCTGTACAGACCTCGGTGTACCTGTGTTTAGGCAAGCCGTTGTTTCCTTCGTAAGTTGACCCACGTACTATATATCAGGCATTACGTAGTAGGGTGTTCGACCAAGACCACCGCAGGGGGCACGTCTTGGCGGCGTTTTAATTCAGCGGCTGACGGGCCCTTTCCACGAGTAGCTACCCCACGAGAGGCTACCCAATATATTTGATATTCGCAAGCTGTTGTGCCTGCTGATTTCGCTACACACGCTGCTGTGCGCCAACAAATTATAATCCAGTCCGAGTTTGAACGAGGGATAAGGCGGCTTGCGCTAGTGACCTATATACCCAGCAGAAACAATGGGGGTGTCCCCCCTCCCGTGTCTCTGGGGGTTCGTAGAGTGTGGGGGACACCGGAAAATAAAGGAACCCCTTCATATAGTTGCACGCGCCGTAATACATACCACCAATAAACGTGCAACGGCCCGGATGACCAAATAATATAACTCAAGGACTCTGTGATGAGTGATACAACCGGTTTGGGCGTCTATGAACGAACGAGGGTGTGTATATCAATCTAAAACCAAGTCAACCATGCGTGGTCTGTGAAGCCATCCTTCACCCCTACGGCGATTTTGGCTTCGTTGACAGCAATAGGTTTTTTTTTCTGCCGTCCCCCCCTCCTACTCTGCCCCCTGTCCTCCATGGGTATGGTCGCAAACAGAAAACACCAACTTGAAGAAAACTTCTCCACAAAATACACAGCAGCGAACACTGTTGCTAATAAACACGGGTGTACTCGTACTGCCGTGCGTGGTCTGCAACAGCAGCAGCAATATCGTGCGCCAGACGGAAGTAAACAGACCCAACTTACACAAGGTGCAAGACGCTTAGGCACCGGCGGGAAAGGGAACAACGACCAACAACACCTGCTGCAGTACAGTAGCGTTGCAACACACCGCGAGAGAGAGCGACAGAGAGGGTGAAATATCGATAGGGGGACAGGGAGAGCAACAAAGGAAGAGAGAGATTGCCGTGGGCAAGGTAGCCGAGCAAAGGTATACACAATGAATGTAACGCTCCTGGGAGACGCGACTACACTCAGGAACCAACAATACTACGACGCACCCGCCCATCGGCAGAGCAGCACCCGTTGAAGAGTTCATATATTTTTAATTGTATTTAGCTCTATCAACCGGTGCCCGGTATGATCTGCGCATGCTATTCGTTCGTATCAAAAGTACCTGGTACTGTATAGTAATACCAGTGTCATCACATTCGCAATTCGCACTGGTATACTGTAGTACAGTATAGGCCCGCCAACAATAAACTATCCAATAAGAAACTATTAATAGTGCTCACTTTTCAAGAGACGCTAAGAAAGAAGAACGAAGGTATTGTGCTCACCGGCAAGAACCATACTAAATCTTGCATAGACGCTATCTTCAAGGATCGCAAAGTAAGAAACTGAGGCTCACTTGAAATAAGCGTTTCTTATTGGCGGGCCTATACTGTACTGGTATGCAAACACTGTACAATGGGGTCCCCGTCTAAAATATGGGAAAACGAGCGGCTTGCCACGCCCTGTGATGGCCATACTTAAACACCTGCTTGACTCTCAACCTCACTGTGGATGGGAGCGGCATGGAGATAAAACAGGCTAAATTGACGTTTTTCGAGGGACTCTTAAATCGGGTACCCTATGCGAAATATGTTTGGATCTTATGGTAAGATATTGGATCTTTGCAAGGTTATGAATGCCGGGCGTTGGGAATATCGGTTTCTCGGCGCGGCACGCTTGCTTGTACTGGACGACCCCAAGGCACCGTGCCTTTCGCGTGTCAAGCTACGTGGAGCATGAAATTAATTAACAAGGACTCACCGCCGTGGGAACGCGATGTCGTCGCCTACAGATACGAGTGATACGGTATTGAGATAGTGTAACGATGGCGTCGACTTGGTTCCGCTCGATCCTCAGCTGGTATGACATGGGTATAATTTCAGGGTGACCCTAATGGCTTTACGTCCACAGTAATACCAGTACAACATTACACTTTATTATGCCTTGCGCCGCGTTCGAAACAGTTGATTGATGATGTGTTGGTATGATCTTTTATGAAACCGTAACTGTGTATGTGTGCTCCTGTAGGTTTCGTCGAATAGTCTATACCTGTAGAAACGCCCCGATCTTTGCAACGCCGATCCGACCAAAGCCAGCGGGCCTATTCGAGCATCACCCCACTTACGACTGTACTGTACAGCGTATGCATATTGCGCTCAGTTGTTAATTCCTTGTTGCGGTAGCGATATGGGGGTCTAGCGTCGAGTCCATGTTCTCGTCGTTTGCCTTTCCTCGGAGGAAGTGGACCGATATGTGCTGCCGATACCAATAATAGCAGCAGCAGCAAATCAACAACAACGATGGCAGTCGTCGAGCTTGTCCCATCAGCATCACGGCATGGAAGCGGCAGCATTAACAGGCCCCGGCCGCAGCAGCAGCAGCCGATCGGCGCAGCATCTCTGCGACGAGAATGGTTGGGACGTCCAACTACGGCACGGTGGCGTCAGCCGGCCGCAGTGTTCGTGCTGTTGTTGTTGCTGATGGGCGGGGATCTTGAAACTTCAGCGAGCTGCAGGTAAACTGTTGAATATATGGCACTATCCACCGGCATATTAACTGTAGCCTACTCACGTATCAGGTATCATATATAAAAGGACCCCGATGAGTTGACAAGCCACGCGCTCGACACGATACCGCTTCGAAAAATGATTAGGTTTGTTTAAAACCCAAATTTGAGCCATACTTGTGTGTGCAAGGTCATCTTACTGCTTGAGGCACGTCCCGGTGAAGGAGTACCAGGTATTAATTTAGGGGAAATAAATGCGTTCCCGGGGGGCCACCTGTTCACGACGCCCCCGGGAACACTTTACCCTAATGCGCCCCCAGAAATATATAAAAAGTGCTACTACGAGTGATCGCGGCGATCCTAGGATACCATAATTGCTTGAGGGTTGTCTACGGTATACGCTGCCGCCGTGGTTAGAGTAGTTCCGTCGGTCATCACTCCTCGCTTGATGTACAGGCGTGATTGTGTTTTCTGAAATATTGATCTCGGAGGCCCGTCAGGCTAAAATACCCCCCAAAACAGAAAACACGAAGAAGACTACCAGGCACGATGGTGGTAACCACATATTAGGTTTGCCTGAGGGTTGTCTACGGCACTTACTGCCAAGATTGGTGGAGTAACCCCGTCGGTCATTGCGCTCCTTGTTCAATAGGTAGGCATGGTGGTGTTCTCAATACTATTGGTATGTCGGGGAATCTTTAGGAGGCACCCGAAAACAGGAAATATGAAGCACGATACCACGCACGATCACGGCCCCCGCAGAAAGGTAGACCTGCGGCAGTAAATGTTGTATCAAAGCCTTAAACAGGTACAGTATCCCACGGTCGTCGGCATCGCCTGTAGTACGTGTAGAGTCCATCCTTTTCCCCATTTTTCGGGCGCTTTAGGCTAAATATGCCTCCAAACAATACCCCTCAAGATTCTAGACAACACAATCACGCCTGTATATCGAGCGGAGAGCGAGGACCAACTTAATAGATGCACGCACGGCTACAGTAGCTGCTTTGGGCAAGCCTCATGCAGGTAAAGTATACTACAATCGTCACCGTCGTCCGTGGTAGGGTGCACTATTTTCTCTGTTTTTGGGGGCGCTTTAGCCTAAATGTGCTATCAAAATACGCTCTAAGATATCAAGACTTTTGGAGAACACAACCACGCCTGTGTATCGAGCGGAGAGCGACGATCGGAGGAGTGCACTCGCGGCAGAGAATATGATGTAGACCACCCTCGGACAGGTACATTTTCCTTTAGCCGCTGTCATCGCCCGTAGTAGCATGCATAATCAGCCTAATGGTGTATTACGCTTAGAGATATCCATCAAGATATTTCAGAACACAACCAAGCCTGTATATCGAGCGAGTGGCGGCGCCCGACGGAGCTAGCACACCCACGACAGCAGTAGATACCGCAGATACCCCTGAACGGGTTCCAATATCCTACCATAGGACCGCCGTGATTGCTCGTGGTAGCATACTTGATATACTTCTGGGGGCGCATTAGGCTAAAGTGCATCCGAAGGCGTCGTTAACAGAAGGGCCCCCGGGGGCTTATTTATCATTGCCCGTGTTTTAGTGCGACATCTAAATCTGCACGACCTGGCTAAATAATGATCATCTGCGCATGCAGTAGCCACGGCTAAGTATAATATACAGTGTAGTTGCAGGCTAACGTGACCCGTCACCAATTTGAATAAACTGCAACTGTGTGCTGTATTAATTAATACCGGCTGGTACTCTTCGTCTGCTCCCAACGGCTGCAGCCTCTCGTTGTACGCCTCGGCGGCCACGAGCAGCACCAGCATATCCAGGCCAGCCGATAGCGATAAGGACACGGCAAGTGTGGTCACCTTGAGCAGTGAAATCGCTTTGATCGAGGATGACGTGAGTGGACAATGGACATCCCGGAAGCAGCACGAGTGGTACATGGACTCGTATATATATATATATATATGTATGCCTGAACTGCTGTGGAGCTGAGCTCCTCTGTATGTGTCGTTGAAATCAACAGTACCTTGACGGCAGTTTAGGCTACAACGTATAACAACTCTCACAAACGTGCAGTTGGTTTTACTGCAGACATTTTACATATTTGGAACGAGGTTCCTCTCCGGGATGTGGTTACCTTGCAGTGCTGGGGCATCGCGACTTTCACGGGAGGAAAAGGCTTTTCACAACTGAAGAAAACATATCTACCCACAGCGGAAGCAACCCAAACGAACCTCTGGGTTTGTGTAGAACACTACAGTACAGTACAGTACTGCTGTGTTACAGGTGCGTTTCTCTTCGTATCAAGGCGTGCAAGGACCACTCGCGGCGAGACTGCCCGGCGTATTTCGCCCTCACATCCCGCGTCCCCGCTTTCGAAAATACTACGGAGTACATCTCAACAGGTCTTTGCGGTGGACGGCACTCATACTTGGGTGTACAGCTGAACCCTGGAGAAGGACGCGTATTTAGAAGCGAACACGTACACCATGTCCTCGTGCGCGGCGGGTGACCATACCGGATTGCTGGCGCATCCGACGGACAGCTATATTTACGTGAGAGGTCGGTTTGGGTGCAGCACGCACAGAGAACATAGAACGTTTACAGATTGACCCAAAACGGGGGACAACTATATACTAGGGATGATGGTTCATTTGATCCAGTCAGACTGCATGATGGGTTGCTACCTTTCCCGTTGACCATGAAATTGAACGTCGCGTGACTTACAGTGTGCTGGAAGTTATGCGAATTTCCTGCTGGTCAAAACGCTTGATAACCTTTTTGACTTTACGTGACGTTCCGATGGTTGATGACTTGCCTCTTTTATAAAACGCTCAAACAATGACCACCCGGTCAGCCGAGGGTGGATTGCCGAGCGTGGCGCTAGTGCCGGTTGCGGCTGGAACAGTCAAAGTAGCACAGGTGGTCACAGGCAGCCAAACACTGCGTCCAAGAGCGCCAGGTACACACTTAGCCCATCATAAATAATTACGACTGTGAAGATATGCAAAATAAATGAAAATGGTGAATAGGGGCCTGAAACACCTCAGGGTTGTACTAAGTATATGGGTCGACTGGACCGTCCTATTTTCAAGTTCTCTCCAGAAGGTGGGTAAGGGACAGAGCACACAACTTCCTTTTGGGACGTTAAGCGTCACTCATTGTGTGCATAATAGGTTGCATTTTGCGGGCTTACAGGGTCTGTCTTCTGTCCCACCTTTCAACAACCCCAAAAGCGCGGATCCCGTCCGGCTGTTAATACCCTGTGGTCGCACCTGACGGCTATACGATGGGGCAGTATGTGAACCCTTAGACAACTGTACTTAGCGACAGGGGTCGGCTGATAATGCTATCGATCGCTAGGAGGCTGCTAGAAAAATAGAAGGCCTGTTGCGTTATTGGGTCTGATATTATGGACGCAGTGGCCCAATAAGTGGTTTAACCCAACTTCGCGTGCTACGGTGTGGGTAGCGCGTTTTGGCCCAACCATCTATGACCGAAGGACCTCTTCACCTGAGGAACTACCCATCAATGCAAAAATGCCATTTCAGTTTGACAATATTACACTTGCATACATCCCGCATGCGTAGGCCACATTGGATTATTCCACGAGTTGAAATATCATCTCTCTCTGATCCAGTTTCTAAGTGAGGTATGGCGCCTCACAAGCATTTGGTTTACCCCTGCTGAAGCATGTACGCCTATAGTTATAGTAGATAATCCAAATTATCTGGCCTGGCATTGGGGGACCCAGGTACACTGACTAACCATAGGAGAAGGGCGCTACTACCAAGAGCCTATTCATCAAACTTAGGGCAGACACGCAGCAGGGCTAACACATCGAACAAGTTTCGCGCGTTTCGCTCGTACTACCGGTAGTCCCTTACCTTAGCTGCCGGGTACTCTTGTAAATGTGCAATTCCCCGCCCTAGCTAATCCGGTTTTCTACGTATGTCCGGCGCTATTTCCGTCAATTTCAATTGGTGCTTGTCACGTTCCCCGTCTGAAGGTGCGAAAAGAGGCGTCACTGTTCCCTTACTAAGTTCCGCAATTGAGAATGCGTTTCGTTAAATCGGGCTGGGCCTCTTCCCTTGATTGTGAAAATATTTTCCTTTTTTACCATAAACCAGGTACGTACGTAAATGTGCGTGATCGAGTTCCTGACGCTGAACTCTAAACTACCTATTAATTCCTGCTAGAGGCCTGCCCCGGCAAGGTATCATTATTCTACCATAGTCCCCGGAGCAACTGTGCGTTTCCTGACGGTTGACGCGGCCGATATATGTATCGACATCGCTTCCAGAACAACAAAAGCTGCGCATGCGCGTGCCACCTCCGCAGGGGGCGCGTCTATTGATTGTGTGTGTGTTAATTTATGTGTGTGTTGGCGTGTGCGTGCGTGCGTGCGTGCGTGCGTGTGTTTGCGTGTGTGTGTTTGCGTGTGTGTTTGCGTGTGTGTTTGCGTGTGTGTTTGCGTGTGTGTCTGAGTGTGTGATTTCCCAACCGTATCCCAACGTGCCTCGCCGCGATTGCCACCGACGGTCCCGCTTTCTCTCGAAAAGGGGGATCTAACAAAGATAATGCCTTTCACGTGATCCTCGTTGAATGTCACATTATTTGTTGTGTTGTTGATACTACGGAGACGCATTGTTGGTAGGTCGGAGAAAACAACAAACGGGGGCGTGTAGTTTTTTAGGGATAGACTTTTTATCCGTGAATTGGTCTGCGCTGTCTACACACTACACAGAGCATCACAGAGACAAAATCGTCCAGTATATATACATGTAGTAGGATAGCTCGACCGACAGGTGGAGATTTATCGCGTTGCCTTTTGTGGCTAATATCGTCCTATTAAGGGATCTCCGTAACCCCTTTGAGGCCCCTTTCTATCGATAAAAAACGAGATATTTGCAACATTATCAACCGTCCAGGAAGAGCCTTCAGCAGTACGAGTACCATAATGCGGTTCGTATGGCGTATATCTACCACCCTGGCTGCTTTGTGGGCCCAATTCTGGAATCGTCAATATATTTCGTCACGATTTCACACTGAAGCCTCGGAGGGGTTAACAGAGACAGTTTCGACTCACTTGGTAGTGACCGATGCGCACGCCGGCCCAAAGGTTGACGGGCGACCTGATCGATCTCTACCAAGTAGCACTGCACCCGCGTCTACAGTACTAGACCATACGCGTTACGAACTGACCCAAACGTTACTCCATCCTTGACCAACATGTATTCGTCTGTTTAGTAAAATATGTTGCAACAACCCAACCCCCGCCCCTTTGGCGTGCAGACGTTTTGCCAAGCAGATTCAACAGTGGACATGATACAAGTTCTAGAGTACGTCGGCAACAGCGCACTTTATGACTCGGGGAGCCTTTACTTCGCCTCGACCCCGAGCGAAGAGGACCTCGTCGTGAACTCGGCGATGAGCGTCGACAATATATTGGGTGCGAAATACGTCAATAGGTCTGGTTTATCGACAACCTGCTGGGAAATAAATACATATATTATGTCAACAACATATTGAGTAACAAAATCTATAATGAGATCGGTCTATTGTATCAACAACATAATATTATTAATATGTGGGAAAAACAGTGGGTCGACTGTATCGATGACCTGTTGGATGATATTTACAGCACTGTAGTAGGTCTACTGGATCGACAACCTATTGTACTTCGTATGAGGAGTACAACAGTGTAATAGGTCTACTGTAGGAAGAACCTATTGGGTGAGGAATACAGCAGTAGCTCTACAGTATCAGCAACGTATCGGATGAGAAAAATAACTCAACTGTATCGACGACCTACTTAGGGAGAAATACACCGGTAGGTTCACTGTATCAACAACAATTGCGCGAGAAATTCAGTAGAAGGTCTACTTTATAACCTATTCCAATGCACACTACGATAAAAAAACCCTACCCTGGCATACAGTACAATATAGTATACCTCCTTATATTATAGCATACCGTGAGTATACCTGCATACCGTTTACATCGCGATGCATAAACCATGCCAGTAGACATGACCGAATCAGCGACGCGGTGCCCCCAAACAGAACAGGACTGGTTGTGTGTGCCGTTCTTCATGCCGACAACTGCTGCGCTGTCGATATGTGCGTGCAACCTTTCCGCATGGGTAGGCCTCTCGCGACATGCTACGGCCATGGGGTGACGCGATTTAGGACCTTGTGCCTTCTTCGGCTGGAGCGCTTGACACTAGGGTACAGCACGCATTTGCGCCAACATGCATAGCTTTGACTTTCGACCGCAGATCAACTCTCCTGCGAGAGCAGGGTTAGCTCAATATTGGCAACCTCACTGCCTCTTAGGGTACTGACGACGATACAAGCCTAGTAACAGCGTGGCATAAACCCTTTCCGCCAATTGCCGGGTCGACACTGATGCGCGTCCCTGAAATTCACCTCACGTTTTACCTTTTGTTCCCCTAAATATCCAGCGGTTGTCGGCTATGAGGGAGGCGTCCGACGGTTCAACGCGTCGGAAGGCCCAATCACGATTGGGTGAGTTATGGTTCAACAGCTTGGTGCCCCTTGTCGGGGCTGCCTTCCGACCAAACTTGTTTTAGACCAAACTCGGGAAGAAAGGCGCAAACCGCCCCCCCGCCCCCTGAAACATTTCGCCGTCTGGAGGTTGGGGTGCCGTGCTCGGGGTACCGTGCTCCCTCCGTTGTCGTGCTGACACGTGCTTTTCATCGTCTCCTACGAAAGTGGCAATGTTTTAACATCTTGGATTCATACCTGGTATGAATTGCTAAATACAAGTTTCACCTATATAGTACCCCATTGTACTTACTTCGTTGTCATCCGAAAATTGATTTTGGGAATTGTTGTGCGTTTAACCAATTGAAAAATCCCATGCCCTCTATATATACCGGAAAGTATTGCTTAGTCCCTCAGTCGATAATGCTTTGGCTAGGATGTAATACACCGGTATACCACCACCGCAGCAGACATATTTTGCAACTAACCTCCATTGGCTGTCAACGTGTTTTATGGAGGGGTGATCCCGCCCGCAGCAGCCCAAGCATCCAGAGTCAGTATTTGTGCGCTAAACATTGTGTATTCCCCGTGCGGAGCCGCATGGCCAGAGGCCACGTTGTTTTTCATAGCAACGACCCTTTCG
The DNA here is from genome assembly GCA_037833945.1 of Alaria marginata. NCBI lineage: Eukaryota > Phaeophyceae > Laminariales > Alariaceae > Alaria > Alaria marginata. Next base: position 22,400 of record JBBMKB010067398.1, read on the forward strand.
GCACTCTTCTCACGATGTCCTACACTTCCCCGGGGGTGTAATATTTTCGGATGACGATGACCCCGCGCTGGCTTCGTTGCGCTTCATCAATGCTGGTACCCCCTTTTTGGCTACGGTTGAGCCACTCGCCCGAGCGACTGTGTACCTCACTGACATATTCCGTCATGCAATTTGGTTGGCGCAGCGTAGCTAACCATTCCCTTGCGGAATAATATCGAAAACTTTGCCCCAGCACGATAGATGAAGACTGCAAAGGAACAGGGGGGTCACTGACGTGAGTGACCCGGACCCACTACGGAAGGCACCAAAAATGACCCCCTGCCGTAGCTTTTGTTTGTTTTCCAGGGGCATTACATTCTCCTATGGCCCCGCCTTGTTTCGGTGCAATTTACCCCCGTGCAGGGTTGAGGATCCGTATTTATCGAAAACGGCGGTACGCAATGTGACGAGCGCTGCCTTTAGCCCGGACGGCCAAACTCTTTACACGACCACAACTACTAAGGAGATATATTCCGTGAGCAGTGACGGTGACACGATGAACTGGGCTGCCAGTGTCGACGACAGCGACTTGTGCGATATTGCAGTGTCCCCGGACGGTTGGTCGGTAAGATGTAAGATGTAAGAATTTGTCCCTGCAATAGGCGGAAGCAGTAGCTAGCCAGAACTGTGTCGGCTAGTACATCACGTGCACAGAGGTGACCGGCAGAGAGTCGCGCCATGACATGAGAGGGGGTGCCGAGGTTTGCTTAGGATCCCAATTTAAAGAGCAATATGCCCCACTCGAACCACAGGTAGAGAAAACGTACGCGTCCTATTATATACACATTTTCATAAGTTACGAATTTGTTTATGCCGTAGTGAAAGAAGAACCGTCTTATTCATGCCAGGGTGAACGTGGTACGACATATGTCTCTGGTTCCCAACATGCCCCACCAAAAAACAGAATTAGAGAAAAAGGGAAAACCCAACTCGATGAACTATCCCATGGGCTATTGTTGCACCATGCTTGTGGCTGAAAGCCTCTACCGAGAGCGCGAATGAATCGGGTACTTGTTCAGTCCAGGAGCACCGTCAGTGGGAGGCTCAAATGTTTAGTTGGCCTCTTGTACGATAAAGACTCGGGGTACCATGAGCACCACAACGGGTGAGGATCGAGCCATTGTTCACTTTATGATAGATTTGCTGGTCCACTACTAACACAAGTGCCGGCCACCTACATTTCGTGAGCCAGATCTACGCTGTCGGGCGCAGTGGCTCCACGATATTCCTTCTTCAACTGGACAGCAAGGGCAACGTCGGTTCGACGGGATCCTTCGCAGACAGCGAGAAGGCGGTCGCGTCTCCAATGTTTGCCATCGGCGCGTTGGATGAAGCGGTCTTCGCGGCCCGAACGGATAGTGACGAGGTGAGGCATCGACGATTCGAGTACACATTCATATTAATGCTGTTGGTGGTGAGGCGAATAGTACAAGTAGTTCGAGACGGACAGGTTTGTGGTGCACCTGATACTTCCTGGGGGCAAATCGTATCAAAATTAAGTAACACAAACCATACAGATGCTGATAACACTACTATCGAGCCACATCAGTCACATTGAGTACGCTACGAAGTCGCCATGAGCTACCCAGGTGTTGCTCGTCGTACCTCTCGTTAGTTCCCGGCTAGAGTGCCTGCTCTTCTTTATCGCACAATAAAAGGCGCTGTCCACTGTTATCAACTCTTGATTCGTCTCGTAGCTTCACGTAATAGGTTGATACAAGCACCCGTATTTTCGAGCACCTGGGCGTCTCACATTTCTTCTTCCTGTACTCAACAGCTGTCTCGCCTATTCAGCAAGACGACAGAACACTCGAACAGTTGAATTCCCGGCTTGCACTTCAAAGGTGGAACCCACGCGGCGTGGCTCTTAGCCTACAGCGTCGAAAATATCCGATAGACCTGCCCTTCCTTGCCTTTGCTCGGTCAAGCAAGCATGTGGACCCAACCGCTTCAAGCACAAAAACAACAACAACAACACCGGAAACTACAGACCACTCTTCGTTCACCACGCTGACGTCTCGTGCCTCCCGCCCCTCTTTCGGGTCAGATCGCCATATTCGAACGGAATAACGGGACGGGGGACCTGACCTATGTAGACTCGGTGGCCGTTTCAACGTACACAAGTGTGTTGTCGGGGAACATCGCTGGTCTGGCCATATCCGGTGCCTCTGGGAGGCTGGTGGTGACCTTGGCGGGCGACGGCTCCAATCTGGGAGGAATTGCGGCGTTTGAAATGGAGGTGAAAAAAACCGATAAACATGAACTACGCCACTTACACGCCCCGTTTCTGCACGTAACAAAGTAACCAATACATTGAAGTAACGTACAACAATAGCAGGACCGTTGAAGTTTTCTCGGTGGATGTTGGGCGCGTGCTACTTTGGATTTACTATTAAGATGGCACTTCTTGGCCAAAATATCTTCTGAATGACGGGACTCCTGAACCCAAAATCTCGCAATATTGTTCTTGTTTTGCTAAGTGACTCTTTAGTAAACCAACGCCACGGGTTGGTTGAACGGGTTGCTCTGTACGTTTGCTAAAAATCAGTTTTTGGGCGAAGGTACAGAGCTCCATAAGTTTGGAGTTTTGAGAAAGCATACTGGTGAACCTCTACCGCAGCATGCATCCGAGCTGCGGGGATTGAGCGCACCTACCTTGCACCCGGCAAACGATATGTCACGTTTGCAGTGCGCATCGAATAGGTGCAGCCATCCTGGAGAACCACTACAGAGCGTGACACAATGTCGAATACAAGCACACACCGTTTTATCGTCTGACACTATCTGCTGAGCCTCCCTCCTCTCCTCCGCTCCCTCCTTCGTACATGCACGATGTACACGTGGATTATCTGCCTCGTCTATTGGTCCTGGGTCGCCACAGTGCACCACACCGGCGCCTACCCCCTCTCCAACCGTCATGCCCACAAGGGCACCGACTCAAGCGCCTTCACCGCATCCAACGCCAGAGCCGACGCTGCAACCCACGCCTTCACCGACTGTGGTGCCCACACCATCACCAACTAGTTCACTGACACCCGCTCCCACCACGGTATCTTCGATGGTGCGGTTCGTGGAGGCTAGGCTTGCCGCGGCTGTCGATGGGGTGGACCTTGTCTTCGAACTTGGGAGTGAAAGCTCAGGTATATCGAGGAACCCAGGGGATTATGTTCCAGAAATCGAATGAATACGCTTATACCTCGCGATTTATCGTTCTGCCTGCACTCGACAGCTTATTTGACTGGTGCGATGTAGGCAGTTAGCGGCGCGCGCTCATGACAGTGCTATGTGAACGTATTGAACTGGAGCATGCACATCAAACATCGAAGTGTGTTCGAGGCACGTGAAGCAACGTCGCAACCGTTTCCAGTCAAGCCGCATACGTAAGTGGCTCGAACGACATCCTTTGATCTAGCCATTCCATACGTATACATTAACAGCTGGAGCGACCGATAATTTCTCAAATTCAACTTACACTATGTACCATAGTGCAAAACTCTCTGTGCGGGGGGCATGATGACCACCCTAGCTGAGGGATGCACTCAGCATGAGTGCAACTCGAACCTTGCGCAGGTCTGTATTGCTACGACGAGCCATGTTTTGGAACCGGCGCTTGTGATGTTGGCGCCCTGCTCGACGACGACACCGAAGACGCTGTGGGGGAAGAGGCCACATGCGCGTGGAAAGACGACACTACTGCCACCATCACCTTCGGACCTGGTGAGCGCTTGGTGATCAAACACGAGTTTGATTGTTTGGATCAATTAGCTAGTCGGCTATATCTACGGCGCCTCCGCTCTTACCCTTCACTGAACGCGACAATGTACACTCTGATAGCACATTTTGATTTCGGCTACTTCCACACAGTTAGGACGACCACACACTGGCCGCAGAATTTTTGGCTTAACTATTTCATCTCTAGCTCTCCCTTGTATTCCGGCAGGCGTTAGTCTATCCAACCTTTGCGGAGACTTTTCGACGTCTGTGGGTTCATCGTACCCCCCGGTATCTTGGTATACTTCAGCATACCGGGTACGTTGTAAAAATCCAAATGTACACGTAGTCTATATTTGCTTCAATTTGGGTGTACAACCTTGGTCGCACGGCCACGCTGCACCGTCTAGTACCTATCGTTACAAATACCTGGTGGCCAAGTCAACAAAAATGATTTCTGGGTAGTCGGCTATTTTTCCCCCTTGAGTAATCGTTTCGACAGTCTCGGCGACCTATAAACAACAGCAGGTACTTGGTATCTGATATCGTATACCATCATTCTGTTGGCCTCTGCTGCAGTGTATTCGCTCGCGGGAGACGATGTTGTGACACTGGACCCAGCATCCGGATATCTGGCTGGGTGCCTAGGCTGCGACCAGTACACTACAGGCAAGATATCGGAGAGAAAATTCGCCTGGGTCATGTCATGCTGTTGAAACACCCGTACCGTACACCGGCCGTGAACGCTATGTCCTGTTACACACAGTCGCGCGAAATAATATTCCAAGATGCGTGCAGGGGTTAATTCCTTTCGGACACACTCTCGCCCCCCTTCGTTGTTCAGCAACACTTTAGTGCCTCCTCTCGAGGTTCGTTACAGTTCATTATAGTCCCCTGCAGTCCTCCGGCCGAAGGAGTATCACTTCATGCCGGGTCCTGCTCAACGCTACGGCATGCATTACATATGCTAGAAACAGCAGTATTTCCATTAAACCGCAGTCACACTCCAGTAGCTGTAGTAAACGTAGTTGTCAGACCACACAGTCACATTGTTTGAAATATGCGATAGACTCTTACATACCAGTACATGTCTACGAACAACCACATTAAGCGCTCGCTATTCGTGTTTGTGGTGGTGTGTGCAGGTTCGACCACTGTGGAAGCTAGAACGGAACCACCGGAACTGTCGTCGGCATACTTCACGAACACCGGTGCTCAGGTACTGAATTTGATTCATTTATGGTCATAGTCGTGAGCGGTTTCAGTTCTGGGCCAGCTGACACTGGATACACAGCGGAAAATACTCAAAAGGTGCAATTCCTCGAACGTCTGTAACGACAATGATTCGCAGATCGTCGTCGAGTTTACCGGGAGCCCCAGCTCGCAGGAAATCGACGGCGACTACGATGCTGTGTCATGCGAGGAAGTGTTATCGAGCGATTCGGCGTTCTCGCTGGGTGTCGGCAGTACGTGTCAGTTTGTTTCAGACTCCAGCTTGAAGGTGGGAAACAGCCAACGATAACAACCATACCTGGTATATATCACATTTTACATTTGATGATCTCGTTCTTCGGAGCTCGGACCTTGTTTACGAAGCCCGGTGAACACGTCCGTGGGCTGAACAGTATAGACAAAGGAAACCAAAACACATGGTTGTAAATAACTAACATTGGATACGCTGATATATTGGTTAAGTCTTCAGTTTAGGAGCCCCTTCAGTTAGAACATTTTGGACAGAAGTTGCCCCCTCCACCGTAACATAGCTCACACCAAGAACCGTTATATTCAGTCGCGTTGTGTGTTAGCATTTTCTGCGAACACCCCCTTTGCGCCAAATAGTCACCTCGTGCCTACTCGCCGTATACCTTACGATACGGGGCAACCAATTCGTGATGCGCGCCCTCGCCGAGCCGCAGGCGACCCTGGGTGTTGGATCAAGCATAGCGCCATCATCCGGATCAAACTGCACAGACGGCGACGGGGTCTCCTTGACGCTGAAAGCGGGTGTCATAAGAACGGAGGTAACACACAGAAACGACCAGTAGCTTTAAGGCCTCTCGCTCGTTTTAACATCGACTCTGCGCGTGGAGATCAAGAGGCGCTATGACTATGCACTATTATTGAGAGTACGCTGGGACTGATTAAAGGTACAAGCGCGTACCGAAATCGATTATGCATAGGCTTTCATCGATCTGTGGTACGCAAATAAGAACGACCGGAAGATTCCTGCTTTATTGGAATACTCCGTACATCACAAGTATACAAGAAAGCGGGTGGATGCCTACGTACACCTACATGCTAACCTGCCTTCGCTGCCTTAGAATTCCAGTACAACACATGTACTATGCACCGCCGTTGCCGGCTGGCATACACGGGACCACCGCACGTTGCATCAAGGTAACGATGGGACGGATATTATCTCTTATCACGCGCACTGAGCCCGTCAGCTCGACTCACCACGGGTGCGGAATGGCATTTGCCACACGACAGAGTCACCCATTATTTTCTGCTGACTCTGAAACGTATGCCTGCGCCGCACCTGACATGTTCTTGCAACTTCCAAGC
>JBBMKB010067399.1:0-14919 GCA_037833945.1 Alaria marginata
TCTGGCTTGAAGTCGTCGCCAACACCAACGCCCACCCCATCACGGGGGTCGTCTCTAGAGGCGCTGAGCCCTGATTACTTGGGACTTCACCTTCGTTATCTCTACCGAGCGATTCTACCGCCACGGAATCGTTAATCCATGCGGACAGACCAGACATCACCCTGGAAAACGGGGTTGAGGTTAACGGCGACATCAATGAGGGCCAATGCTCTTCAGTCTAGGTTTGTTAGGGCGTCGGGAAGCGTTGGCCTAACGATGCCACTGTTAATATCGACCCAGATATCTGCCGTTGTGTCTGATCCGTCCTGGTGGGATGACAGCCTTTGGTCGAGGTGGATGCGCGGGATAACCCTGACGCAGAAGAAACCTCACGTGGCTCCACGACTCTAGAGACGACGCCAGTGGTGACGTGGGCCTTGGTGTTCGGGTGCGGCGACTCCAGGTACACCACAAACTTGGAACTCATTGATTTTCTGCCTGGTTACGACGGAGTGGGGGAGGGGGAGGTGGAGGGGTGGTTGGAGGTTGGGTTTACGAGTTGTATTGGTGCTTAAGACAACGAAGCGTTTCTAGACAAATCACGGAAGCGTGGCCGTACATTGGGTCGCGTTTCCGAATGTACTGGGTTGTTGACGCTTTCACCTGGCGGCTACCTCAGCGTTTCGTTCCTGGTACTACCGAAGTCAGTTGTCTTACCATGAACAGAGGAGATGGGAATTTGCGTCTTGATTTGGTTTTCACAACTAACAGAGCACGGAACGTCATTTTAATCACTGATTGACTCCGTCCGGCAAGGTTCAAGTCCACGTCCACGCTTGCGGCGCGCAGAAGACCGGTCACCCCCCTGCCAGTCTTGTACTAAGGTGCGCGTGTTGTCGAGCTCACGAACGGCACGACCCCGTTATCGCGGGCAAGATTGGCCTTCCCATACGCTGGTTGCAGATCCCGGGCAACACCCTCCGCCATTCCTGAAGTTACCGCTCCCCTCCAGCAGGCTCTAACGTCTGCCGTCACTTCGTCGAGATTGCTAAACACCATCATCGTGGCATAGGAGGCCCCCCAGACCAAAGTTGAAGCTGGAGGTTTCTAGTCTCAAAGAAAATGTGCTCCGCGCGTCGGTTGAATGGTGAAGGTGGGAGGGAAACCGGTACGGGCATTACCCGTTTCGCACCCCACCATCGCCCTTCAATCCCCTCGCAGGCATGTTTTCCCCGCGACTTGAAGTGCCCAGTGTTGCATCTAGTCTAAGAAACATAATTTGCCGGGTTGGTGCTTTGCCCGTCTCGACGAAGTGGTGTCAAGCGTCAAGGGTGGTAAGAAGGGGGGGAGGCACCGACAGAATGGTGGAGGTCCTGATCCAGGGTCTACAATGAGTGCATGAGAAAAGCAGACTTGCCTAGAACACTGGCGACGCGCCGTTGGGGGGCCAAGCATCGCACACGCCGTAGTACACGACCGGCCACGGCTTGGAGCGTCTTATTTGCGATGAACGCGTGGGCCTTGACGTGAAAGGGGCCGATTGCCAGAACGGCATTTAGATTCTCTGCGGAACACCAGTTGATAACCAGTGTCCAGCAGCCTCTTTTAGTCTCGAAACGTTAGTCCTTAGCTTTACCGGGAAGCACCATCAACACCCACAGGAACGTGATAAACAATTGTATGGCCGGGAATAATAATATAGCGTATTTTTATTGAAACACATTAAGGTCTGGCGCACCAGAAACTAGTACAGCTAAGCCCCACCTCCACTCTCCTTCGCCCCCGCCCTTTCTCCCACCCTTTAAAAGTGAAAAAGTCGCCAACTGATACCAGATCCAAGTACCAAATTCATGGCGTGCTAACACCAAGGGTCTCTTCGACAGACCATGATAACCTGGACTTCTTTCGTGCCAAGTCTATACCCCGACAAAGACGTATCGTCCACTGATTCTGCGTCCAAATATCTGATACTCTCGGAAGTGGTTTCGCCCAGCGGTACAACTTATATTCACCCGTTGTCGCCGTGTGTGTGCTGTGCTACAGCAGCATGCACCAGGATACAAGCCATGCAACCAGGAAGCAGGGCGATCGACCCATACGCTGATACCCCGCCTCGCAAGGCCGATCTAATTATTCGCGCTCTACTACGCACCCAGGCAGATATGCGTTGGCCCTCCTCGACGTTCGCATTTACGTCGATTCAGCTATCCACGGTCGTATCCGGCCGGTCCCCGTGGATGAACGATTCGATCGTCGTAGATGGTGGTGTCACGCTCAGCGCATGGGAAACCACAGGTTGTAGTGGCTAGTCGACCCTGGAGACGACGCCCGTGGTGCTGTGAGCCTTGGTATCTGGGCGCAGCGACTCCAAGCAACCCACGAACTCGGCGCCACCGCCAAAAGTATAGTTAATTGGCACCAAGCCCGCGATGTCCTTGGAGTCGCGGCACCTCTACACCAAGGACTCCATTACCGTTGTCCTCATCATTAGGGTCGACGAGCCACGGTAACCCGGGGCTTCTCCTTCGCCAAGCCTTCCCCGCCCTTCTACCGCCACGGGACCGTCTATCCACGGGGACGGTACAGATATGACCGTGGAAACTAGGAGCAATGTTGATGGTGCCATCGACAAGGGCCAACGCTAATCCGCCTGGGTCTACTCCAGAGCATCCAAGACTACTGAGGCCCACACGACGAAATCGCATCGTTCCCCGACGCAAAGTCAGCATTCGACGCTCGCGGAAATGATTCAAGCTGTGGAACAGTCTGCGTGCGCTCGTTGCCGTGTGCTGATCACTCGTGAACTGTACTTACTATAGAAGTAGAGTGCAGGGTACAAGCCAAGCACGCAGAGAGAAACGGGAAGGTCAACCAAGACACCGCAACCCTGCCTCGCCCGATTAATCCAATCGACGCTCTAGCACATCCCGGGCAATATATGTCCACCTTCATCCATGTCGCCACTGATGCCGACCAGGTTTCCAAGTTCATGTCTGGTCCGTCCCGGTGGACCAACAATTCCGTGGCGAATAGAGGAGCGTGATGAGCTCGACGCAGGAGAAACCCACGTGGCTCGAAGACCCTATAGACGATACCCGTAATGACGTGGGGCTTAGTGATGGGGCGCGATGACTCCAAGTATACAACGAACTTGGCGTGGATTGGCTATCTACTTGGTTGCAGCACGAGAAACGTCCGGCATCGTGGTAAGAAGAGGGGGTTTCGTTGGAGCTTAGTTCTGCAAGTTGCGGATGCCTAAGGCCATTAAGTGTTTTAAACAAACTGCGGTATCACAGCGTTGCCATACATCTATCTGGCGTCTGCATGCTATCTGTTGGTGATGCTTCTACCCTGTGCAGAAATACAAAATTGCGTATGAGTTTGTGCTTCACGACAGAGAACGGTACGTCAGCTTTACCATCGATCGATCTCGTACAGTGATATTCAATTCGAGGCCCACGCTTGCCTCGGAATCAAGACGCTTTGACCCGTTCCTGGTCTTGTAGGAATATGTGCGAGGAGTTCGGCCCACGATCTGGGCACCGCCACTGTCACGGGCGAGGTTAACCTTGCCGTGCTCTGATGGCAGGTGGCGTCCATGGTGCCGGCAGTAGCTTCCCCTCTCCCAGTCGCACCAAGCTCTTGCTCAGACTTTGTCGAAATGGGTAAACCCCCATCGTGGTAGCGTACTCTCCCCAGGCTAGAGGCTAAGAGTGGCGGGTGTGGGTGAAGGGAAAGATTTCTCGTGAGTGGGCTGAATGGGTGAAACTCGTACCAGCATTCCGGGTACTGGTTTCAGCTCCCATTTCGTCTTTGAGCCCCCCCGCGGGCACGTTTTCCCTTCACCTCGGCACGCCAAGCTTTGCCTCTTGCCTGGAGAATGCCATCTACCGCCGCGGTGTTTCCCCGGCATCGACGAAGGCGTATCAAGCTCTGAAGGCTGGTGGTACGGGGGAAGCAATCTCCGGAATGATGGAGGGCATCACCCGCGGGCTACATTCAGTGCACACCAAGATCAATCTTGCCTCGAGCATCAGCGGAGCGCGGTTCGTGGGCCAGGATCGTGGGTCTGAAATCCTGTACGCAGTCGTACAAGACCGGCAAGGACTTGAAGAACCTTCTTCGCGATGCGAGCGTGGGTCTTGGCTTGAAGGGGTTCGATTGCCAGAAACAGGTTAACGTTTTCAAACACCAACGAACTAATAATTTACCTGGCCTCGCTTTATCGTCGGGTACTAACCTTGTGTGGTACCAGGAACAAAACATAAGCAGGACGACGGGTGGAATCATCGCCAACTCACACAGAAACGTGATGAGGAGTAATGCGGCCAAGCAATTTGAGATACTGCCTTGTGGTGAAGAACCATCTTACCTCCGTGCACCCGCACCTCCTACGGCTAACCCCCAACATCCCACCCGAACCCCCCGCCCCTCTCAACCTGTACCACAACTAAGAAAATCGCCAATAGATACCAGATACGTGCCAAGTTCGTGGTGTAGCTGAAGTATTTGCGCTCTAGAACCAAGACCCACGCCATCAAGGGCGGCGTTTTTAGGGGCGACAAGCCTAATATCCTGGGGTTTCTCGTTTCCCAAGACTACCCCGCTCTTCTACGGCAACGGAATCGTTCATCCAGGCGGACGGATAAGGCATGACCGTCTGTTCGTCGGGTCGCGCTTTCGTTTTGTCTCACACGTCAGTTTTAAGTGCAAGTAAGATATCCTCCCACGAGGAGCCTCAAGAAAGAAATAGATGCACCCTTATCGTAGCATGCGTCTTCCTGATGCCACTAACGCCAACCGCCTTACCATTAACCGTGCAGGAAGCACCTTACTACTGAAAGCATGTTTCACAGACAACGGAACGTCGTTCTAATCATTGGTCTGCTCCGAACGGCAAGGTTCAGGTCAAGACTCAGGCCTGCCTCGCGTAGAAGACGTTTTGGACCCTTTTGAGGCCCGTTTCTTTGACGAAAAACAATAGATTTGCGATAATATTAACTGTCTAGGAAAGTACTGCAGCAGTGCGAGTATCAAAAATGCGGTGGGTGTGTCGTATATCTCTTACCGTTGAGCTTTGAACACACATTCTACCAGGCGTCCTGGGTTGTTTCGTCGGACCGATTCTCGAATCGCCAATTTATTTCGAGCACACAGCCCCAAAGGGGTTAGCCCCTTTCGGTCTTGCACGACGGCGTGCGAGTTGTCGAGCACACGAACTGAGCATCATCATTGTCGCGGACGAAATTAGTCTTGCCGTCGCTTCTTGCATCCCCCGGACGATTGATTCCGTCATTGTTTCAGTGGCGTTCCCGCTCGCAGCCGCCTTCAACGCTTGAAATGACCTCGCCGAGACCGGTAGCAAACCACCGTGGTAAAGAACGCCCCCCCAGGCTAGACGCAAAACTGGGTGTTTTAAAATCGTGGAGAAGATGTCCCTGCGAGCGGATTGAAGAACGATGGTGGAGGGGAAGCTGATACCAGAACTCCAGGCATCTGTTTCACCCCCCCACCGTCGCCCGTTAACCTCCTCGCGGGCATGTTTCCCCCGCGACTTGAACCGCCCAGCATCACCTCTAACCTGGGGGAAATCCTCTACCGCGCGGATGTTTTCCCTGCGTCGGCAATTTTACGTGAAGCCTTCAAGGCGGCTAGGAGGGGGGAAGCCATCGTCGGAAGCATGGAGAAAATCACCCACGGGGCTGCATTCAGTGCACGACAAGACCTGTCTTCGCTGTGGCACAAAAGCGGAGCACCGTTCGCGAGCCCGGAATCGCGTACGCCGCCGAACTAGATCGGCATGGGCGTCAAACACCGTTTTGCGGTGCAAGCGTGCCCAAGAAAAAAAGCGTGGCAAGTGCTTCAAAGACCTTCTTTGCGATGCAAGCGTGGGCCTTGAACTAAAGGGGGTCGATTGTTTGAACGGAATTCAGGCTCTGTGCGTAGTACACATCGATTCATATCTACCATTGGCCTCGCTCCATTGCCGAGAAGCTACCGTCAGTGGTACCAGAAACAAAAGACAAGCTTGACGCTGGGTGGAAGCATCACCTATACACGCAGGAACATGGCACATAGTTGTATCATATGGCCAAATGGCCAAACATATTGAAATACCATATTATCAACAAAACATGTCATGACCCCGTGCACTCGTGCAGTTAACCCCAGCCCTCCTAACTCCCTCCTTCCTCCCTCCTCCCCTCAGTATGGACCATAACTAGCAAGCAAACCGCCAGTCGGCACCAGCTAGATACCAAGTGTGTCGTGTAATTGAAGTCGTCGCGGCCTAGCACCACGGCCCAGGTCACTACGGGCGTCGTCGTTAAGGGCCAACAAACCACGAGGACCCGGGTTTTTGGTCCTGTGCCAAGCCTATGCCACCCTTCTACCGCCAAGGAGTTATTCGTACCCGCGAGTGGGACATAGATGACTTTGGAGAACTGCGTTGAAGTTAACGGCGACGTCAATGACGGCCAAAGCTTACCAGTCTGGGTCCACTAGGGTGTCGGGCAGCGCTGGCTTATGTCACTATGATGTCGACCCAGTTATCCACGGTCGTATCTGGCCCGTCCCCGTGGTTAAGCATTCGGGCGAGGCATATAGGCGGGATAACCTTGACGCACGATAACATCCACGTGGCTAGAAGACCCTAAAGACGACGGCCGTTAAGACGTAGGCCTCGGCGATCGGACGTGGCGACTCTAAGCATGCCACAAACTTGGTGCTGATTGGCTATCTGCTCGGTTGTGGCACGGGATAAAAGAGGGAGTGTGATGAAGGAAGGGAGATTGGCGGGAGGATAGCTGTGTAAGCTTTGTGGGTGCAGAGGATGGTGAAACGTTTCATGAAAAGTACGGTAGTGTGGCCATACGTGTTTACCATCTTGCAGTGCTCGTGCACTGGGAATGGTTCCACCTGGTGGCATTATCAAGGCGTGGGATTTGATATTACTAGCGTGAACTGCACTGCAGTGCAATTTGCTGTGATACGTTTAAATAGGTATACCCTTGCTCTTCGCAGAGTACACACCACTGTTCGAAGCATTGGATCCGCACGGCAAGGTTCAGGTCAACGCTCACGCCTGTATCACGACCAAGGCGAGTTACCCATTTACCAGTCTTGTAGGACAGTGTGCCCGAGGCCGGGCCTACAACCTTAGCACCGCCAATGTCCCGGGCAAGATTGGTCTTCCTGTAAGCTCAAATTAGACCTCGGATGATTTCTTCCAAAATTTCGATTATGGCTTCCCCCCTCCCAACCGCCTTCAACGTCATGCGTGACTTCGCCAAGACGGGTAAAACGCCCCCGCGGTACAGGGCACTCCTCAGGCTAGAGGCGAAGCTGTGCGTTTCAAGTTTCGAAGGAAGGATTCCTTGCGAGGGGTTATATGACGACAAAGGCAGAGGGGAAGCCGGTACCCCTAGTATCAGGAAAATCGTACCCTGCTACAAGGAAACCGGTACCCTGGCACCAGGAAATTAATACCCTGGTAGCAGGAACTTGGCACCTGACACCAGTAACCCAGCACCATGGTACCAATCGTCCATGCCCTGGTCTTCTCTCCTTTCCATCGTCCAATGACCCCTCGAGGGATGTTTTTCGCTGCGTCGTTTCGCCGCGACTTGCGACGCCGTGCTTCGCCTCTGTTCTGGAAAGTGTCCTCTACCGCGGTGGTGCTTGGCTCGTTTTGGCGAGGTTGCTCCAAGAGTCGAACGCGGCTCGGAGAGGGGAAGCCACGGCGGGAATAATAGAGGGTACCACCCGCGGTCTGCAGTCAGCCCGTGGCACGACTGCTTCACCCTGTTCAATGGTAGTGGGCAGTTGGCAAGACTAGCCCCGCCCTGTTTAATGGTGGTGCGCAATTGGTGTGCTTGGTATCCTGTATGCCGTTGTACAAGACCGGGACGGGTTTGAAACGCTATGCGTCTGGCTTGACGTGTCCCTTGTCGTGCCGGGCTGAATGATGGCTGGGTCAATTATACATACCCTGCAGACCACAAACATATCAAGAAGCCGTCGCGTCCTAACAACATGGCCCATGTCATCACGTGCGTCGTCTCCAGGGTCAATAGGCCACGGTAACCTGAGGCTCCCCCTCCGGCAAGCCTATCCCGCCCTTCTACCGCGACCGAAGAGTTTATCGTCGGGGACGAGTCAGACTTGACTGTAGATACCTGGGTTTACATCAATTGCGACATCGAGGACCAACCCTTACCGGCCTGGGTCTAAGAAGGCGTCGGGAAGCATCGGACTCCACCGATATCACTATTGATGCCGACCCAGTTATTTACGCTCTGGCCCGCCTCGAGCTTTAAGCATTTCGGTCGAGGTAGATGGTCGGAATAGCCTTGACGCAGACGAAAACCCACGTGGCTCGGGGATTCTAAATGTGGCGCCTGTGATGATGTTGGCCTTGGTGTTTGGGTGAGGTGACTTCTAAGCATATCACAGCTTGGTGCCTACTGCTTATCTGCTTGGTTATGGCACGGGATGAGGGTGAGGATGGGATAAACGGGAAGGTTTTGTTGAATTTTGGGCTCGCGAGGCTTGCAGGCAACTAAAATAACGAACCGTTTTCAGCAAAATACGATATCTTGGCACGACCATACGGTTAATAGTTTCTTCATGTAGTCTGTTGGTGATGCTCGCACCCCGCCACAACCGTTAAGTTTGTGTTCCTGAGGCCACCATATCAACTACCCTACCATGAGCCGAGGAGGTGACAAATGTCGAGTTAATGTTTTTTCACAACAGAGAACGGAAGAGTTATCCCCACGGTAGGCGTTGCACGTTTTGGGGTCAGACGTTCCTGACCGGTTGAGCTCCTGAAATGAGGAAAAACCTGTTGGTATGATCGTTTTACGAGTGCGTTTGGTTTCGGGCTAGGGGGACGTATGTTGATCGGGTTGCGCGAACGAAACTCTTGGAAGTCGTGTTTTGGGAAGAGATATTGAGCTCCTCATGACAAGAGCTCAGGGACTTATTGCTGCACCCCTTCCGTGGGATGACTCGGAACGTCGTTCAAACCATGGATTGGCTCAGTCCGGCAAGATTCATGTCAAGCCCCACCCTTGCCTCGTAAACAAGGCGCCTTATATCCTTCCCGGTCTTGTAGGAAGGTGTACAAGGTGCCTGACCTACGAACTACGCACCGCCGTTGTCCCAGCCAAGAATATCGTTTTTTTCGTGCGCTTGTTGCAGACCCCGGATGACTGCTTCCATTTTACCGGCCATACCTCCCCCCCTCCCAGCCGCAATCAGCGCTCGCCGTGACTTCGCCGAGATGTGCTAAACACCACGAGGATAGACGACCTCTCCCAGGCCAAAGACGCAGGTGGTCGCGTAGTGTTGCGGGGAAAACATGTCCACGATGGGGTGAAATGCTGTTGGTTGTGGGGTGAAAAACTGGCACCAGCATTCCAGGCACCAGTCCCCCCCCCCGCCATCATCAGTCGTTAATCCCCTCGCGGACACGGTTCCCTCATCGCAACTCGACACGCCCTTGTCGCCTCCAATCTGGAGAGGGGTCTCTACCGCGGTGGTGAGATGCGTCAAGCACAAGTTGCAGGCGGGGCTGGAGAAGCCATGATCGGAACGATTGAGGCTATCACCCGCGAGCTGCATTCCGTGCACGACAAGGCCAAACTTGGTCGGGAGCACAGCGGAGTGCCGTTTGTCAACCCAGCACCTGATACGCCGTCTTACAATACTGGCAAGAACTTGGCGTACCTTCTGCGCGATGCAGGCGTGGGCCTCGACTTCAAGGGGCCTAGTTATTAGAACGATGTTCAGGTTCCCTGATAAACAAACGGATAACTAATCCGCCATATAGCCTTGCTTATTGTCCGGCAGTTGCCTGTTTGATATTGATATCAGGAACAAAACCTAAGCTCGAGGACGGGTGGGAGCGTCACTAATGCACGTAGAAACGAAATAAGAAGTTATAAGATCAGGCGTCTTGAGACCCCGTCTTTTGGTTGGCATTTAAATCTCGCCCACATGCACCTGCAACTAGTACAGCTACCCCCCAGCGCCCCCGCCCGCAACCCGCTCTCCCTTCAACCTGTACCCCAACTAAGAAAGTCGCCAAACGATGCCAGACAGGTGCCAAGTTTGAGGCGAACTCGAAGTCTTTGCTCTCTAGACCCAAGGCCCACACCATCAAGGGCGTCGTTTCCAGGGTCTACAAGCCACGTCAACCTGGGGATTCTCTTTCGCCAAGCCTATCCCGCCCTTCTACCGCCACGGAACCGTGTATCCCCGTGGACGGGCAAGATATGATTGTGGAAACCAGGGTGGACGTCAAAGGCGGCATCGAGAAAGGGCATCGCTCATTGCATGATACGGTAGAGGTGCCCCAGAGTGTTTCTGAGGTTCCTCATTTGATGAGCTCTGTACCCCACCCAGACTCGAACGTTGAGAAGCGATGAAAGTACAACCCAAAGAACAATCCCATAGCGTAGGTATACAACCAATCGTGCGGCAAAAACAAGGACGACATTCCGACGATTCTGGGTTAAGAAGCCACGTCATTCAGAAATTATTTTAGCCGAAACGTGCGACCCTTTTTACAGCACACGATATCGGCCTGGGTCTACTAGGGCGTCCGCAAGAGCAACGGGGTGACGTTCAACGCATATATGTCGGCCCTGGCCTATTCAGCCATCTCGGCCAAGGCTACGGAAGGGCGGGCGACGTTCTAAGTCCCCTTTTTTAGCGGCTCACGGTCACTCGCGCGAAACCGCTATCATCGTGCTGCTTTATGCCTTTGGCTCGGCGACATGCATCGCAATGAAACCGTTTGATACGCCTCTCGGTCAAAACTGCGTTTCACCGGGTGACGCACCATGCTACGATAGGAGTCGCACCTAGATAATACATGCTACTTTAATCAGTACAATGACATCCTTTTCTTGCTGAGGTTCCTCACATGAGGGGCTCTGTACTGTTAGTAAGTCACCTGAAAACTGATTTTGAGAAAAATGAAAGTGCAACCGATTTCGAGAAAAATGAAAGCTCTATCATATACAAATAGTAAGTCACCCAAAAACTGATTTAAAGAGAAATGAAAGCTCTACACTAATAATATGTCCCCCTCAAACTGATTTCAAGAAAAATGACAGTGCAACCCGATGAATTATCCCATGGCCTAGGTATCCAAAACAAAACAGATAGCAAAACCAAAATGACATTGCGACGTTTTGGGGTTAAGGAGTCCCGTTGTTCAGAAAAAAAAAATGTGTTATGCCTAATAGTGCTACTTCTATCGTGGCGCGCGTGCCTAATTATTATAAGGCTTCTTATATGAAGAGCTCTCCACCTCATCCATCTACTGATTTGGGGCTGGCACGTACCGGCGCTATTGGAATATCTCCACTTCATCGGAAACAATGAACACATTCCAATCATACTCGCACTCGTACTGCATGGCCGAAAAACCCAATGATCATACGAGTATTCCAGCCAAACTACCTGTAGGACCGTGTCTCTGAAACAAACAATTGCATAAGTTTCCGGGTTTTGGCATCGTTTTGTTTTCTTATTCTTCCTGGGAATGTTTCTTTGTGAAAACGCGTCGAAGCACATGCTGCACATTGTCGGATGGCAAAAACACGAATAATATAAAATCTCCCAGTGGGGACCACCTTGTAACCATCCGTCCCCGGCTCGATCTCTTCCTCCCACCCCCTCAATACAACCAGGTCACACTCTCGTTCGTGATCGCGCCTACAAGTCCTGGTTCGGTCTGGCATGCGGAGAAGACCTCCACCCGACTCAACACAGATGTAGAAAGCTTCGATTTCTTCTTCGCCGCACCAACCTCGTATCCCAGCCGCACCAACCTCGTATCCCAGAAACAAACCGTTCGATTTAATATTATTTCTGGAGATGTTTTATGAGTGATCGAGATCGAATGAAGCTCGTGCCGCATATAGTCGAAGGGAAAACGGAAACAATGCGAATTACTTATTCCAAGCTTACTGGAATCGTGTCCCCGAAACAAAGATCACCGATTGTAATTCCCCGGTGGGTTCCACTATTCATCCATCCATCCATCCATCCATCCGTCATTTCATCCATCCATTCCATCCATCCTTCCATCCACTGCCTTGTCTCCTGCCCCCCCCCTCCGATACACTATGGAGGTCACGCTCTCATTCGTTATTGTATCTACCAGCCTGGTTCGGTCCGGCATACGCAGCAAGCTCTCGGGACTCTACAACGCCGTCTAAATCTTCGGTTGCTTTCTCGGTGCACCACCTCTGCGAAACTATTTGCGCGGTCTATTTCTCCCTCCGCTCTCCATTAAGTGGACCACCGGCTCATGGGATTTTGCGGCTGCGTTTAGGATTTTATTTTTGTCGCGGTTCTAGCGAACGGAACAATTTCCGACGAACGAATGCTGCAAAAGGTTGATGTTGACGATTGAAGGATCGTAAACTATTTTGCTGAACCAAAACCTGACAATGGTGACGATCCGGTTGCCTGAAATGGTAGGAGTAGGAAGTGGTTACCATGCGCGCGCCCCCGCCGGTATTTCGCCCTGTTGACGGAGAAGCTGCCTTGGTCTTAATTAAAGGCCGCTCCCCAGTGGGCGGACCACCGGTTCACCGTTCTTACGGCCGCGTTTGGTATGGTTGTTGTTGCGGTTCTAGCGCACGGGACTTATCACCGCCGAAAAGAGGCTGACGTTCGCCGAACGAAAGGCTGATGTTGACGACGAAAAGATGTTGATACCATCTACTGGTACTACTGCTGAACGAAAAGTTGATGTTAACAACGAAAGGATACTGGCATCTATCGAACGAACGGTTGGCAAACAGACACCCCCCCGTTGCCCACACTGGTGGCAGGAAGGCCGGGATGACGTTTCACCCTGCTACCGGAGAAGCTGACTTGGTTTGAAATCCCGGATGGGCTTGTATGTGTTTGCGCGGTACATTGCTCCTTCCGCGCGCTGTTAGGTGGACCATCGTTTCACTACTGCTTTTGGCGCGGTTGTTATCGCGGCTCTATTAATAGTGTGTGGACAATTCCCGACGAAAGGATGCTTACATCTGCTGAACGAACGGTTGGTGCTGACGACGAAATGCTGATGAAATCTTCTGCGGAACAAAGGATTGGTGTTGGCGACGGATTAATGCTGATGGCACTGAAGAAAAGGCTGATGCGGACGACGAAATGTCTGATTTATATTTTGCTAAACAATCGGTTAGCGTTGACACCCCTGTCATCTACATTGATTGTTAGCCGCAAGAAGCAGTGAACATCATGCACCGCCCCCGTGACGGCTTTTCGTGCTGCTGACGGAGAAGCTGCTTTGCTTGGAACCTGGGACCAAGGCTATACCGTAGTTGGAACGCCTCGATTTCACAGGTAGGCATTGTAACATTAGGGGGGGAGGGGCTCCAATTCAACGATAAGGGGGTATTTCTATTTTCGTCTAAGGAGGGTGCACCCATATTTTGCTGTTGGGAGGGGTACTCCCATTTGAACAGTAGGGACGGTGAAGGACCCCATGAATATACGTAGTCTGGCGATATGCTTATCATAGCTATATCGGGGAACTTTGTATGAGTCCCGGAGATATAAACATTAAACCGTAAATGTTGATTTGTGAGTCTTAGTGGGCCGTTGGAGGATGGACGTAGTCCACAGTTTGTGAGATAGTACAAGGTTTCTGCTCTGACGCGCATCGAGTGCTTATCAACGAAAGCGATCCCAAGACCATTGTCCTATATTAGGGTTTGTTGAGGTTGAGTGTGTATTGTTTGTTTTCTATGCTATTATATCACCACATACACCGTGTTTGCCACACGACAATATTAATACTGTGCTTTGTTGGTGCACAGACAGAAAGGTGTCCCCAGTATAACTTCGAATTAATAAGACGAACTACGGACGTTGCAAACAAAGCGTGGAAGCTGTATGGTATCATCTTGGTAGTCGAGCAATACGGCAGATATATATAATGCCATGCATATAAGAGGCGAATACAATACATGCGTAAACGATCGTCAACCGTGTCGTACAAGACCTGGCGAAGATGCGTGGAAATTTGCGAGACACCCAGGGGACCCCTTCTTTTAGTTGACACAGTAGAAGGTGGGTAAAAGGTTGACCTGCTGAGCACCCTTTCGAACGTCAGGCATTTCAAAATGTGAGCATTTGCCCACGTTCTGTGGGCTTGGCGTGATTTTTTTGCGTCCGAAAAGTTGTTTCCAAAGGATACCGTCTGGGGTCGTCCGACTTTCTGGGGGTGGACAGTCTCAACTGAGTTTGTTTCCAACCGGTGCTCAGAAGGTCTGTCGTTTGCCCATCTTCTACTCTGTCGACGAAACGCGGGGGTCCCGTCCACCCCTGAGTGGCTCTCCACCTATTTTGGATAACGGACATGAGACACATTTGGGCAGAGAGCGGCGTAAAAGGCAATGCCACGGCGGTGCGTATCGCGCAGGCGAAAGGCACAAACAAATGGGATAGCTTATTTTTTCAAGCTGCTCCGAGTTGCTGAAAAAGATACCTAGAAAGTACCCCCCCCTCCACGGTAGCCTTGGTTCCGTGACTGTTCTGGCCGACGCCTCCATAGTAGACCCATAACGACAAGTGTTGACCCTCCTCGACGTCGCAATTGACATCGGCCCAGGTATCGATGGCCGCGCATGACGAGTCTGCGGTGCTGAACGGTTCCGTGGCGGGGTAAAAGGGAACGATGGGCTTAACAAAGGATAAGCCTCCAGCTATCGTGGCTCTTCGACCTTAGAGACCGCGATCATGGCGATGTATTTCTTCGCTTTGGGGCCTAGTGACTCCAGGCTCATCACGAGCTTAGTAACTATCTGGTATCGGTTGGCGATTTTTTACTTGGGGAACAGATGGAGGAGGGGAAGGAGGAAAGGAACGTGGGGCTGGGGATTAGCTGTACGAGTTTCGGGT
>JBBMKB010067410.1:0-14917 GCA_037833945.1 Alaria marginata
GAAAATTGATGGATGTGACATGGAGAAGTTTGGTACATTAGATAGTGGCGAGAAAACGATCGCTATCTTAGGAGATGGGTGGTGGCCGCAAACGGCCAAACAGGAAGGAGACAAGATATGCAAAAAGTTTTTATGTAACATATAGAAGAAACGTACTGATCGCCCAAATGTTCGAGGTGTCTCTATCAGGAGTAGGAACGGTTCTCCGTCTCGAAAGGGATGCGTGATCAATGGTCAAATGACAAAGGCAAACAACAAATGAGTACGCCCCCCCCCCCACCCCACGAAAGCCTCTAGAGTTATGTGGAACCTGACGGCGCGTATGTAATGTCTTACTGTCGCTGGAGGACCACACACCTCACTAACGCCAACAGTCGGTTAACGAGGAAACGTTCATATAGGCTTCGTTGTGCATGCCTGAACGGGCAGTGCACAATATTTGGGTCTGTGGACACTTGTATGGTGATAGGGCGAAATTATTTTCTTCGGCACATTCTGCGGAGGGGTGGCGGGGGCTGCATAGGTCATGGATTATTTTTTTTCTAAACCTCGGTCCGAGGCATATACATTGCATGCCACACATGTAAAAACGCTCGAGTAATGGGAAGTACCTATAGTACGGAGTTAGTGTTACACCTTGTCTGCAAGCAGGGGAAACCAGATATTCTATCCCCAGAGAGTGTTATCAGTTGTTGCAGATGTACATCTATTATTTTTCTAGATCGAATGAAGTTATTTTCCGTCCGATCTGGATGAAATAACTCTCCATAAAAATCGACATAGGATATGATATACTGTTGTACACCATACCTGGTCCAGTACCAGGCACTATTAATAAGTGTCATGACAGGCACAGTAGACACGCGACAAATTTCGTTTTCCTATAATAGATCCTCCGTCGAATCTGCTTCGTGCCTGTGCTGCTAACCGGTTTCACATACGTTCTTTCCTGCATGGCATTTCTTTTAAGTTAATCGGCATCTGGCACAAACTGCGTTGACATCGATTGGTTGGTTGATTATTTGTTGATTGACTGATTGATCGATGAAAACGGCGGCAAAGCGGCGAAATTTAATTCGTTATTTTTAACAGGTTGGGGGCATTAATTGATGATGATAAGGTACACCTTTTTTATGCGTTACTACATTTAATAATTACTATGGTACATCGTATCTTCTCCGACCTGTGTCCACTTACCCCACACAAGCATTCTGCTTTTCGCCCCGACCGCGCACACTGCTTGCGCGCCGAGCACCTACATTCCACCACGAGAAGAAGAACACTACAAGCTCCGCTCAGCATCACCGTTCCGTGCTTCGGATCACAGGCGCCAGCCCCTCTCACTTCGGCACCCCAGCCATCTGGTCTACAGCAGCGGCGACACATTTTTCTTCTGTCGGTGAGGGCATATCTTTGATCAATCTAAGTCCAGCCCGTTCTCTACACTTTTACTCGTCGGAGTTATCCCCAACTCGTCGTGCGCGACCAGCGACTCTATTGTCAGTAGCGGATTACCTCTGGGAGGCTTCGGCCTTTGACTTGTATCGCGTCAGGGGTTAGCTGCAGCACCTTAGTTTTCAGAAGCTTTCTTGACTTGAGGAGCTCTATTATCCGTGCCTCCGTCCGTGCCTCACCCAGCAACAGACTTTGAGAAATAAACGCAAAGATACGCCCCATGCACAAGCAACTCGAGTCGCCACCAGCTCGCTCGGCACCACCATTGCTACCAACGACTCCCCTTAGTTAGGTGTTAGCCCCTCGACGCGTGCTCCGGTGGTAGTATTAGCACCAAACGTTGGCGAGGATCGTCTGGCTTGAGGAGGGAGCTCAATACTCACCTCACCCAACAACCGAATCCGAGATCCAATAATGCAAGATACGCCCCACGTTCCACTGAACGCATATCTTCAATCAATCCAGATCCACCCCATCCTACCTCAACCGCGGTTGCCGCTCCCAGCTTGTCCTGCTCCGCCACCACCACCACCACAACCACTACCACCAACGCAGTAGGGAATTCCTTCTGTGAGGGGTTAGCCTTCGACGTGTTCTGCGATAGGTGCACGAGGTGTCCATCGTATACCACAAACGAAACATACATACAGTAACGGATCCGAACATGTAGGAGGATCCAAAGTTATTAGGGGCTCCGAAGATATTGGGTAGCTCCTCGGTTAAGGAGCCCCGACAGTGATAAGGGTTCAGGTTCACAACACCTGTCTGTACGAGAGGAAGGGGTTGCGCGTTTGCTTTCGGAGGAACCTCACGCTTGAGGAGCTTTTTTTATACCTCATCCAATACGCGACCTTGAAGACAAAAAAGGAAATATACGCTCCATAAACAATCACGTCGACTACGGAGTATCTAAGGATAGTGCAGAATATATAACGGATCCAAAGATATCGGATGGTCCAAAGATACCGGAGGATCCAAAGATATTGGGTAGTTCCTTCGTTGAGGAGCCCCGACGGTGATACATGCTCGGATTCGCAATGCCTGTTTTGTGGGAGGGAGGGGCTGCGTGTGTGTTTTCGCAGGCACCTGGCGCTCGGGTATGTACCCCACCCGCTAACCGGCTTTGTGATAAACAATGCGAAACTACGCCCCATACCCAATCCCCAAATGGACTACGAAGTATTTATCCAAGAACTGCGTAAACAGATACATAACGGATCCTAAGATAATACAGGATCCAAAGATATTCAAGATACAAGCATATTGGGTAGAGCTCCTAAGTTGAGGAGACCCATCGGTGAGAAATGTTGTTGCTTAAAATACGTGTTCTTCGGGAGGGAGGAGCTGCCCGTGTACGTCCGGAGGAACCTCACGCTCGAGGAACTCTCTATGTGCCTTACCCACCAACCGACTTTGTGAGAAACAATGCAAATATACGCCCCATACCAAATCCCATCGACCACGGAGTATCTATCCAATAATATTATAAAACTCATAACGGATCGAAATATATTGTAGGATTCAAAGATATCGGAGGATCCAAAGATACTGGGTAGCACCTTAGTTGAGGAACCCCGTCGGTGATATAAGTTCTGGCTCAAAATAACTGTTCTACGGGTGGGAGCGGTTGCGTGTGTACGTTCAGAGGCACGTCTCGCTCGAATAAATCTTTATGTACTTCATCACCATCCGACTTTGTTAGAAACAATGCGAAGATACGCCCCATACCAAAAATCTCATGGACCACGGAGTATCTTATTCAAGAATAGTGTAAAATGCATAACGGATCCAAATATATTGTAGGATTCAAAGATATCGGAGGATCCAAAGATATTGGGCAGCACCTCAGCTGAGGAGTCCCGTCGGTGATACACGTTCTAGCTCAACATAACTGTTCTACGGGAGGGAGGGGTTGCGCGTGCACTATAATTGGAGGCACATCTCGCTCGAAGAACCCTCTATATGTACTGCACCCACCAACCGACTTTGTGAGGAATAATGCAAATATACGCCCCACACGAGATATCATGGACCACGGAATATCTCTTCAAGAATAGTGTAAAATGCATAACGGATCCAGAGATATTGTAGGATCCGAAGATATCGGAGCATTCAAAGATATTGGGTAGCACCTCTGTTGAGGAGCCCCGTCGGTGATATAGGTTCTGGCTCAAAATGACTGTTCCATGAGAGGGAGGGGTTGCGTGTGTACGTTCAGAGGCACGTCTTGCTCGAAGAACTTTGTATGTACTTCATCACCATCCGACTGTGTGAGAAACAATGCAAAGATACGCCTCACACCAAATCCCATGGACCACGGAGTATCTATTCAAGAATAGTGTACATTGCATGACGGATCCAAATATATTGTAGGATCCAAAGATATCGGAGGATCCAAAGATGTTGGGAAGCACCTCTGACGGGGAGCCCCGTAAGTGATAAATGTTCTTGCTCAACGTATATGTTCTACGGGAGGGAGGGGTTGCGCCTGTACGTTCAGAGGCACGTCACGTTCGAAGAACTCTTTATGTACATCGCCACCAACCGACTTTGTGAGAAACAATGCAAATATACGCCCATACCAAATCCCATGGGTCACGGAGTAAAGATTCAAGAATAGTGTAATATACATAACGGATCCGAAGATATAGGTCCAAAGATATCGGAGGATCCAAAGGTATTGGGCAGCACCTTAGTTGAGGAGCCCCGTCGGGGATAAATGTTCTGGCTCAAAGTACCTGTTCCACGGAAGGAAGGGGCTGCGCGGGTGTACTTTAATCAGATGCACCTCACGTTGGAGTAGCTCTATATGTACCCCACCCACGAACCGAGTTTGTGACAAACAATGCAAAGAGACGCCCTATACCAAATCCCATGGACCACGGAGTATCTGTCCAAGAATATTGTAAAGTACATAACGGATCCAACGGTATATTGGCGAATCCAAAGATGCCGGGGGATCCAAATATGTTGGGCCGCTCCTCAGTTGAGGAAATCCGTGGGTACGAAATGCTCTTGCTCAAAATACGTGTTCTGCGGGAGGGAGGGGCTGCGCGCGTGTACTATAATCGGAGGTACCTCACGTTCGAGGAGCTCTATATGTACCCCACCCACCAACGGACTTTGTGACAAACAATGCAAACGAACGCCCCATACTAAATCCCATGGACCACGGCGTATCTATTCAAGAACATTGTAAAATTAATAACGGATCCAAAGATATTGTAGGATCCAAAGAGTCGGAGGATCCAAAGATATTCGGTAGCACCTCGGTTGGGGAGCCCCGTCGGTGATAAATCTTCTGGCTCAAAGTACCTGTTCCATGAGAGGGAGGGGCTGCGCGCGTGTACTATAACCGGAGGCACCTCACGTTCGAGGAGCTCTGTATGTACCCCACCCACCAACCGACTTTGTGAGAAACAACGCAAATACACGCCCCATACACAATCCCATGGACTACTGGTACGGAGTATCTACCCAAGAACATCGTAGACAAATGCACACCGGACTGAAATAAAATTGTAGGATCCAAAGATATCGGAGGATCCAAAAGATGTCGGGTAGCTACTCAGTCGCGGAGCCCCGTCAGTGAGAAATGTTCTGGCTCAAAGTACCTGTTCCACGGGAGGGAGGGAGGGGTTGCGCGTGTACTCAAATCGGAGGCACCTCGCACTCGAGAGGCTCTATATCTACCTTACCCACCAACCGACTCTGTGATGGAAAACATGAAAATATACGCCCCCATGGACTACGGAGTATCTATCCAAGAGCAGCGTGGCAAAATGCACAACGTATCCGAAGACGTTGCAGGATTCGAAGATATACGAGGATCCAAATATATCGGAAGATACAAAGAGTCTGAGTAGCTCCTCAGATGCGCAGCCTTGTCAACGAGGAATGCTTGGGCTCAAGCATGTATCGCCCCCCACCCTAGGTAGCAGCATGCGCATCTTTGCTATGTCATCAGGGTGTATCGTAGAGCACGCAAGATAACACACCCCCTTAAGATAATTTAAAAGCTGATTTCGCCGAGAACGGGGAGCGTTCAGACCCTGAGCGATGCGTCCATGAAACTACCTCGACGATGGACACATGCCACGTTATAAAGGTGCGCCATTTGTTTCTGAGGAGGAGCTCTATACCTCTATACCTATACCTCACCCAAAAACCTGATTTTGAGCAGACGAAAAGTGCGACCCCATGAACAAACCCTTGATGGACTCGTACAGCAGGGATACCGAACAAGCTTATTGCGAAACAAGAATGGCGTTCCGGCGAGTTTGGGTTAAGGAAGCCCGTCAGCCAGGAAATCAGAAAAACACAAAAAGTGCGAGTAATAATACCTCTATCGTACCGCGCATCGATGAGATTTTTCCAAATACACCAGACACCGTTTCGTTTCGTCGTCTCGCTTTTGATTTGGAGAATATCGAATAGGAATTTCGCCCCAGGGCGTGCGTCATCTTGCGTGCTTTACGGTAGTAGTAACATTTAATTGCGCTGCACTGTGAGGCATGCTTTCCCCCAGTGCGATGCTGCGAATGTTGCGTTTACTTTTGCTGCGTTTGGTATATACGTCCACGTTGAGTGTGTAATGATTGTGTGTGCGCGCTATGAATAGGTGTTTTTGTGTGTTCTCCAGCTTGAGCTGTTCTTTCTACCCAAACCGATTAACGTGAAAAACACACACACACACACATTGGCATCTACTGTAGTACACACAGTGTCCGTGCCGGTTCTTCATTGTAGAGCGATGATGCTAGCTCTGAGGACGGGGGTGTGCGTGACTGCTACTGCTGTATGATATCCATCTACAGACACAGCCGCTGCTGCTGAAAGGCAGAAATTGATTTTTTCGTATCTATCTGTGATATCTTTGATATTGTGGCGGAAACGGCTCGAACGTCGGAAAGGTGTCTTTGATATCTTTAATATATGTGGTATCTTTGAGATCTTTGAGATTTTTGAGATCTTTGAGATTTTCGAGATCTACGGGATGACTGAGATGTGTGAGACGTTTGAGATGTTTGAGATGTTTGAGATGTTTGAGTCTTTGGAACCTTTGAGGTCTTGGAAGTTTGCGGCGGAAACGACAAAACGTGAACGGACTTGCTGTACGAAACAAAGATATCGAGTGACGCGTATACCTCCGTACACCCTACGGGGTGTACGCTATGCGTCCGCCCATACTTTTAAGTATAGTTTTTACTGTAGACTGAATCAGCCTGCAACCGACAGCATCCCAGTTTTCGGGATCTGACCCCTGTACGGGAGCGTTACCGAAGGCGAACGAAGCACTTCCTTACCTGCTGCGGAACCGAAGGGCCTCCCACCCTACCAGAACACATATTTGCTCACATCGACATCTTCAATCGGTGTCGGTACGTATGATACGTAGTGCGGTACAATTACGCAGTCAAACCTGTATGTTGTTGTTGTTCTCACATTAACTCGCATAAATCATCAAGTCCGTGGTCACAGGACAGGCTCCAGTCACTCCGGAGTGGAAGAATACCCCTCCCGGGGGAAAACATAAAACAAACCAAAAGTGGCACACAAAAATATCATAGCCGAAGCAAGCTGTACGTCCGTCGAAATCATAAATAAAAGCCTGTGGAGATGCAATGCGTACACCAAGTAGGGGGTACCAAGTTGCTTCCATCGGGTGACGGTTTAGCTTTTTCGTTCGAGATATTTGAGTCTTTGGAAGCTTTGGTATGTTGGAGCTTGCGGCAGGAACGACGAAATATGATTGGAGTTTCGGCAGTAAACAAAGATATCTGGTGACGGTTTAGTTTTTGGTCCGTCAATAGCTCGAAATATTAAACATTGTAGTCGGGGCAAATCTTTGACGGCCGCCTTTGACGTATGTCCTTGACGGATGTCGTGAATATACTAGTTTTGCAGAGTAGAGGAACGGGTATTGGCTGTTGACGGCTGTCCATCAAGGTGCAAGAGTGCCGTCAACTGACATAACCTGGTATGCAGCCTACGACGAATCTTTGCGGTCTTTGGGGTCTTTGATATATTTGAGATGTTTAATATCCTTGAGATAAGTGAGATCTTTGAGTTGGTTAAGTAAGGTGTTTGAGACCTTTGAGATGTTCGATGAGATCTTTGAGACCTTTGAGATGTTCGATGAGATCTTTGAGATGTTCAATGAGATCTTTGAGATCTTTGAAATTGCGGCGTAAACATACTGCTGTCAACGGATGGCTCTAAGCTCTAATCAAATATATCGGTTGACTGTTCAGAGTTATAGCTCGTTGTCACGTGCCTCTTTAAGACTTAACATATCATACTGTTTTTGTGTGGAGATTTCCTTGACGGACATCCTTGACGGATTTGCTTGACGTCTGTCCCCAACATAGTGTTTGTAGTGTGAGTAAAACCTTGACGGCTATCCTTGGTATCTTTCGCTGACGGCTACGATTTAGACGCAATATTTCTATAGAGTAGTGGAATTCATGACGGCTGTACTCGACGGATATCCTTAACATATTCATTTAAAGGGTAGGGGAATCCTTGACAGCTGTCGTACTTGACGGCTAGCCGTCCTTAACACAACACGTTTGCATCGCATAGGGATTACCGGCGTGTTTGCTTTACGACTCTACTACTACTCACGTAAGGCGGGGTGTCTCCTACACCATTTAAAGAGCTAAAACATACTCCTTTTCTTCTGACTGATGCAATAAAAGTTGACCTTATATTCGCTGACATCTCCCAATTCCTTGTTCTCCTTTCCTTATGGCGCCGTCCTTGTCTTGATTCATTTTTCCAGCACAAGAACAAAATACCTTCGGGACTGCTTCACGAGCCTCGCATCAGAACAAGACGACAGCAGCAATGTCTCGCTCCCTGTTCATGATCGCTTCCTTGGGCATGGCTACCCTCAGCACCGCGACGGGCGTCCACCACCCTTTCCTCAAGGGTGAGTCATCACTGGGAAGCGTGCTATCATAAGGGTAGCATTTTGTGCCTTACATATTTTCTGAATGACGGAGTTCCTGAACCCAACATTTCGTGAGGACGCGTTGTACGATAGAGGTAGCACCTTTAGGCATTTTTGTTTCTGATTGACGGGGCTCCTTAACCCAAAATCGTCGGAAACTCCTTGTTTTTCAGTTCAATTATTTTGTATGCCTAGGCCACATATGTTTGTTCATTAGGTTGCGCTTTCAGTTTACTCAAACATCAGTTGGTGGGTGAGGTTCAGAGGGCCCTCAAGTGAGGATTCCAAGAAAAAACACGAGTGCACCTCTATCGTAGCATGTATGTGTCGGAGTTTTATTCCCGTTGTGCGAAATGATTGTTTTCTGTACCTAGGCGACGCGTTCGTTAATCGGGTCGTTCTTTCAGTTTAATCAAAGTCAGGTTTTCGGTGAGGTTTAGAGCTCCTCCAGGAAGGAGCCACAGAAAGAAACTTGTGTTAGTAATAGTGCCGTAGCATAGCACGTTTTTGGCTTATCCGCTTTTTTCTGAATGACGGGGCTCCCCTTAGGTCGATATCGCCGAAATATCGTTCTTGTCCTGCGACATCATTCGTTGTGCATCTATTTAAATAGGCCCTCGTAGGATTGTTCATCGGGTAATACGTTCCCTTTTCCTTAACGTTTGTTCTCGGCCGAGGCATCGAGCTCTTCAAGAAAAGTGATCGATAGGCTCTGATACCTCCGCCGAAACCAAGGCTAGGGGTAAAAGGAACACCCAGCAGGACGAGCAATCAACCCCGTGGCCTATTTACATAGACACGCAAAGAACATTTGTCGCGAAACAAGAAATGCATTCTGACGATATCGGGTTCAGGGAGCCCCAGAAAACAACAAACAGATGCGTCAGGGAGCGCCCCAAAAAACAAAAAGGGATGCGCCCTTACCGTAGTAAATGCCTTCGGGGGGCAAACGCCTTACCGCTTGCTACGATGACAGGGTTACCACTCTTGAAAGCTATAATTGAGGGTTATGTTTGGCCAAGGCTGCGGCAAAGGTGCGCCTCCCTTTTTCTGAGGCTCCTGACTTGAGGAGCCCCTTCTATCTCACCCAAATCTCGAATTTGGGAAACCCTATTCGGTCCGCCTGACGAACTATCCCACGGGCTACTGCTATTACGGGAGACCATAGTAAATAGGACCAAATATTGTTGGTAAAAAATAGGTGAATATATAGGTTTTTGTGTGTACAGTAGGTCCTATTCACTATGGTCCCCCGTAATACTGCTATAGGGGGTACAACTAATAGACTAGGGAACACAACAAGTGGGCTTGCAAATGCAGTGGGTAGTGTGCTCGGTTAATGAGCCGGTCGCTTTGAGTATGTTTTGCCCAAACGTGCTATTATTACTTCTAATACTACCTCTACCGTACTGTAGCACGTCGCGCCTTACACGGCTAGATAGCGCAGGTGGCTGCCCTGTTCCTTTTCAATGCTGCAGGTTGTTGTGTTTTGTCATTTTCGATGTCTTGTCTACGTAATGCGCCGCCGCCGGGGATTGCTTTTATACGCTACGCCAATATAATAATATGCATGGTTAAGTCCGGGTTGAGCGAGGTACATAGCTGCCCCTGTGAATGGCCTGTACTCGATATGCGACAATGAATGGGCATACCCCAGCTACCGTAGCCTTCGTCTACTGTTAGGCCAACAATAGTTTGATTGGTCGGGCTTTAAAGCTAAAGAGTGTGTCTTACTTTAGTACCTCACGAATACGAAAGGTAGAATGGTTGTATCTTGTGCCGCGCAAACAGTAGTTTCATTATCTTTGCCCTCCGACAATGTATCGTAGAAGCCGTTCCGATATAAGCCGAATATCGTTCCGTAGCAGCAGCACTGGAGTACCTCTCCTATAAATATCTGCCAACCAATTCCCGCTTTCTTTTCCCTACATGTTTTAAATTTGTACCTATAATTCTTCTGCTCGGTATATTTTTCGTAAGATATCTACAGCATCCCGGCAAGACTAAATCGACATAAGAACAAACGTGCTCGCAACCACCCCAGTCCGACGTATTTACTAGAAGTATTGTTAGCGTAAGATGCTCGTTTCCTTTTTACTGTGGTGCGCTATAAATCATCGTGTCTATTGAGGAAGGAAGACAGCTATTGAATGACAGCACTTACAACACAATCTCACCACCCCACTTCGTTCATCTGTCGTTGACCCATTGCCACACCCGTCAAGCTATTAACACCTACCTTGCCAAGCACACCTTTGAAGATATAACCCTCATGCGTTTGACCGAATACTACAGTATACCAGTAAATCAACAGCTACCCTGCTACTATAAAGCACACATTAAACATAGCCCGTTATGAGTTTGTCTTCATGTGGCAGTTATGGCTGGCAAGCAGGGAAAAAGCAGAGTTGGCAGCTTGCGGCGCGTTCTCAGGGACAGGCTACATTGTGACTTCATAAATTATGAGACCAACTTTGGAGGCCACCATGTACCCTGTTCCGGAGAATGCGCCGCAAGCTGTGAACTTTGCCTTTTCCGTGGTTGCCAGCCGTAACTGCAACAAGAAGACAAACCCAATACGGGCTATTTAAATGTGTGCTAGACGTGGCAGAGTAGCTATTGATTAACTGGTATACTGTAGTGATCAGTCAAATGCATGTGGGTTACATTCAAAGGCGTGTTTGGCAGGGTAGGTAGCTTGACTAATTGGATCACGCATAAAATGTCTATCATAGTGTACCATTATTTAAATGCTTCCATCTGTCTGTATGTATTTTTGTCTGTCTGCGACCGGCCGAGAATGCATATTGCACGACGCACACTGAACCGTGCGCAATGAGCCCGAGGTCAGATGAACGACAAATATAGGGAGGACATGCTCTCGCTGGTCTCATGTCAAGCCGTCAAGAGTTCGTGGAGGGAGCTCGATTTCGGCCTTGGGAATCTCACCTCTCATCCCCTCATCTCGCCCAAGAGTCTAAAAAAATAAAAATTAAGTGATGCGAAGGAGTTCGATTAAGTACAGAAAGCTTTATTTGTGAGGGTAAGTGGAGATATCACAGACTCAAGCGCTGGAGCTCACAGCACAGCAACGCTCCCGACCGCGGCGCCAACAAGGCACCCCACTGCTTCATATCTGCAAGGCCGCATTAGTGTGTACAGCAGTACAGCACTATCGGACACCTAATAAGAAACAGGAATGCTGACTCAGGCTAGATTTCTTACTTGAGAAAAGGTGCATTCTGCAACAACTTCAGTATAATGGCTCCCGAATTTCTTATGTTTCTGACAATCTCATCTTGGCTTTCATAATATACCTTGTTTCTAAGGGGTCACTCTGTACTCTGTACCTGGTATCTGCCATGCCTGTACCCTACGACATGCAATACCGTTTGTGGTATGTGGGAGTCCCGACAGCCCGCCTACCTTAATGCAGTTATATGATGGAGATTTCACACGGACTCAAAAATCCTCATTTACTCCCACTCTTTTAGTATGTACCGTAGGTCCTATTTACTATGGTCCCCCGTAATAGGCCAAAATAGTTTTGATTGGTCGGGCTTTTAAGCTGAGGAGCGTGTCTTACTTACGTACATCACGAATACGAAACGTAGGGTGATTGTATCTTGTGCCACGCTATCAACAGTTTCATTATCTTTGCCCTCCGACAATGTAGAATGGACGCCGTTCCGGTAAAAATCGAATATCGTTCCGTGGCAGCAGCAGCACTGGAGTATCTCTCCTACAACTCTCTGCCAACCATTTCCCGATGCCCCTTCCTCACATGATTTAGAGTTTCAGCTATAATTCTTATGGTCGGTATATGTTTCGTAAACTATCTACTGTATCCCGGTAAAGCTAAATCGACATAAGAACAAACGCGCTGGCAACCACTTCAGTCCGACTTTACTAGAAGCATTATTTGCGTAAGATGCTCGTTTCCCTTTTACTGTGGGGCGCTATAAAGTATCGTGTCCACTGAGGAAGGAAGACATTTCTTGAATTACAGCTCTTATAACACAATCCCACCACGGTTCTTCGTTCATCTAACGTTGACCCATTATCATACCCGTCAAGCTAGCTACCCTGCCAAACACGACTTTGTATATAACCTGTTTGCATTTGACCCAATACTACAGTATACCAGTTAATCAATAGCTACCCTGCCTACACTGTAAAACACAATTAAACATTGCCCGTAATGGGTTTGTCTTCATATGGCAGTTATGGCTAGCAATCAGAGGAAAAGCAGAGTTGGCAGCTTGCGGCGCGTTTTCATGGACAGGCTACATTGTGACCTCATAAATTATGTCACCAAGTACCCTGTTCCTCCGAACGCGTCGCGAGCTGTGAACTTTGCCTTTTCCCTGGTTACCAGCCGTAACTGCCTCACAAGAAGACAAACCCAATACGGGCTATTTAAATGTGTGTCCTAGGGTGGCGGTGTAGCTATTGATTCACTGGTATTCTGTAGTGATCAGTCAAATGCACATTCGAAGGCGTGTTTGGCAGGGTAGGTAGCTTGACGGATAAGGTCATGGGTCAAGGATAGATGAACGAAGGGCGGTGGTGAGATTGTGTTATAAGTGCTGTAATTCAATAATTGTTTGCCTGCTTCAATGGACACGATAATCCAAAGCGCACCCCAGTAAAAGGGAAACGAGTATCTTACGCTAACAATACTCCTATTAAATACATTGGACTGGAGTGTCGGTACTCGATATGCGACAAAGGGCATACCTACCCTGGTTCAGTGTTAGGCCGAAATAATTTTGATCGATGGGGCTTTAAAGCTAAGGTGTGTTTCTTACTTTAGTACCTCACGAATACGAAAAGCATGATGACTGTTTCTTCCGCCACGCAGTCAATATCTTCATTGTATTTGCCCTCCGACAATGTAGCGTGGACGACGTTCCGTAATAAGTCGAATATTGTTCCGTAGCAGCAGCACTGGAGTATCTCTCCTACAACTCTATGCCAACCATTTCCCAATGCTCCGACTCTACATGTTTGTAAGTTTTAGCTGCAGTTCTTCTGCTCGGTATATGTTTGGAAAGATATCTACAGTATGGCTAGATCAAAATAAGAACAAACGCGCTTGCAACCACTCCAGTCCGATGTATTTACTATTTCATAGAAGTATTGTTAGCGTAGAATGCTGGTTTCCCTTTTACTGTGGTGCGCTATAAATCATCGTGTCCATCGAGGAAGGAAGACAATTATTGAGCTAAGGCACTTACAGCACACAATCTCACCACCGCCTTTCGTTCATCTATCGTTGACCCATTACCACATCCGTCAAGCTATAAACACCTAGCTTGCCGAACACGCCTTTGCATATAACCCGTATGCATTTGACCGTTTCAGTAAAATCAAGAGCGACTCTGCTACTACTGTAAAGCACACATTAAACATCGCCCAGTTTGGGTTTGACTTCTTCTAGTAGTTACGGCCGGCAGGCAGGGAAATGGCTGAGTTGGCAGCTCGCGGCGCGTTCTCAGGGACAGGCTACACTGTGACCTCATCAATTATGATACCAATTTTGGAGGCCACCATGTCGCCTTTCCTTGGGAACGCGCCGCGAGCTGTCAACTTTGTCGTTTCCCTAGTTGCCAGCCGTAACTGCCACAAGAAGACAAACCCAATACGGGCTATTTAAACGTGTATCCTAGAGTGGCGGTGTAGCTATTGATTTACTGGTATACCATAGTATTGGGTCAAATACATGCGGGTTATATTCAAAGGCGTGTTTGGCATGGGGGCTAGCTTGACGGGTATGGTATTGGGTCAACGATAGATAGTACCTCACGAATACGAAAAAGTAGAATGGTTGTATCTCCTGCCACGCAATCAATAGTTTCATTATATGGACCCTCCGACAAATTTAGCGTGGATTTCGTTCCGATATAAATCTAATGTCGTTCCGTAGCAGCAGCACTGGAGCATCTCTCCTACTACTCTTTGCCGACTATTTTCCACTGCCCCTTCCCTACATGGTTTAATGTTTTAGCTATAATTCTTCTGCTCTGTATATTTTCCGTACGATATCTACAGTATCCCGGCAAGGCTAAATCAGCATGAGAACTAACGCGCTTGCAACCACTCCAGTCCGATGTATTTACTAGAAGTATTGTTAGCGTATGATGCTTGTTTCCCTTTCACTGCCGTGCGCTATAAATCATCGTGCCCGGTGAGGAAGGAAGACACTTATTGAATTACAGCACCTACAACACAATCTCACCACCGCTCTTCGTTCATCTATCGTTGACCCATTGCCACACCCGTCAAGCTCTAAACACCTACCTTGCGAAACACGCCTCTGAATACAACCCGTACGCCTTTGTCCGTTTTAATAAAATCAATAGCCACTCTGCTACTCTAAAGGATACATTTAAATGGTCCGCTCTGGGTTTGTCTTCTTGTGGCAGTTACGGCCGGCAAGCAGGGGAAATGCAGAGTTGGCAGCTCGCGGCGCGTTCTCAGGGACAGGCTACATTGTGACCTCAT